>PVIY010035895.1:0-25887 GCA_004026745.1 Myrmecophaga tridactyla
ACTCTTCCCCCTTTTTGTTGAGAGGTTTTTCTCCATCCGTTGATGCTAGGTCTCAGCTCATTCTAGGGTTTGGCCTTCTGGGCTGAAGTCTCATGTCCTAGGGCCTAAGCCCAGATGACCTGGTCCACAGTTACCACCGCTGCCCCTGCATACCTGATTCCTTCCGAGACGTAACTGCTCCCGTCTGTATATAATTCTTCATCAGGATTTGGCCAGGGGTTGTCAGTGAAATCAGCCCTCAGGTTAATGAGAGATTCCAAGCTCTCGCAGCAGTCATGGATGGGCTTGGATGGGTCATCATCCGGAAGCAAGGTGGTGGGCTTAGGGGCCACCGTTTTTAGGAATCAGATTCTTGGGGGATCCAGTAGCAATACCTGATACTGGGTTACCCAGGCATCTGAGAGCAATCTCTCAGGCGGGCTCCTTAGTAATGTATCTACTGAATGTGGAGCCACATGTGTAAGTCCTGTCCCAGAGTTAATTTGGATGCTTCTTTTATTAAAATGGCAGTAGCGGCAATGGCTCAGAGGCAGCTTGGCCACCTGGCCACCACATAGTCTAGTCTTTTAGTCAGGTAAGCTAAAACTGGCCTTTTCCATGGTCCTAGTATTTGGGTGAGGACTCCTTTTGCTATTCCTCGGGTTTCAGCAACAGGTAGTTGAAAAGGTTTGGACAGGTCAGGCAAGGTTAAGGCAGGGGCGCTCATAAGCACCTGTTTCAGCATTTTAACAGCTTTTTGCTCAGCCTCGGTGCAGGTTAGAGCTTCCTCCTTTCCGCCTGTGCTAGTGTACAGGGGTTTTGCTATCTCTGCAAACCTGGGAATCCAGAGCCAGCAACATCCAACTGCTCCTAAGAACTCCCGTACCTGCCTTTTCGTTTTTGGTTGGGGTATTTTTAGGATAGCTTCAATCCTATTAGAAGATAGAGCTCTTTTTCCCCCTTCTAATTCATACTCTAACTATGTTGCTGAGCTGGTGCAGAGTTGGGCCTTTTTGGCTGAGACCCGATAGCCCAACTGGGCTAGTTCCTGTAACAAGTTTTCGGCTGCCTTTTTGCAGTCTGACAGGTTATTAGCTGCCAGTAAGAGTTCATCCACATATTGTAGGAGGGTTATCTCTGAATGATTTTGTCTAAAATGAGCCAGATCCTGGCTTAAGGCCTCATCGAACAGGGTGGAAGAATTTTTGAAACCCTGTGGCAACCGAGTCCAGGTTAGTTGTCCAGAGAATCCACCCCCCACCCGGGTCAGTTCATTCAAAAGCAAAGATGGGTTGACTTACCGCGGCCAGGGGAAGTGAAAAGAAGGCATCCTTTAAGTCCAGAACAGTGTAGACCTGCTGGCTGGGAGGTAACAGGCTCAAGAGCATATATGGGTTAGGCACAGTGGGGTGAATGGTTTCAATTCTTTTGTTTACCTCTCGGAGATCTTGCATTGGCCAGAAATCGTCGGTGCCAGGTTTTTGGACCGGGAGAAGGGGGGTGTTCCAGGCCGAATGGCAGCGGACTAGAATACCTGCCTCCAGGAGTCTTTTGATATGGACTGCAATGCCTTTTTAGCCTTTAAGCTCATTGGGTATTGTCGGACTCTGACTGGGGTGGCGGTGCTAGTTAGCTGGACAACAATGGAGGTCCGGTGGGCAGCTAATCCTGGTAGGTTAGTTTCTGCCCATACGCCTGGTATTTGTCCTTCAATTCCCGCAAATATCGGCCTGGGGCTGGCAGCACCACCTCTGCAGTAAGTAAATACTCTTCCAATAAGGGGCAAGTGAGGAGGATTGCCGAGGGGGTTGTACTGAAGGAGAGCTTGGCCGAATCATTTTTGAAAGAGATGGTGGCTTGTAATTTCTGGAGAAGGTCTCTCCTCAAAAGGGGGTACAGACACTCTGGCATTACAAGAAACGAGTGGGTGACAGTTCCTTTCCCCAAGGTTAGTGATCCTAGTCTTAGTCCATGGGTAAGACTTTGACATTCCCGTTGCTCCCTGTATGGGGATTTTTTTTCTTAGATATGGGCCCTTCTGTCTGCTGGAGGATGGAGAAGGTTGCCCCAGTATACACTAGAAATTTTATAGGCTTGCCCCCGATTTCTAAGGTGACCTTGGGCTCCCAGGGGCTCAACAGAATAGAGACAGGCCCCATCAATTCACCTCTTCAACTAGAATGGAGGACGGTTTCAGTCCTTTAAGTCCTCTTTTAGGGCATTCATTTTTCCAATGTCCATTCTCTTTGCAGTAGGTGCATTGGTTTGCACCTAGACCCAACCTTTTCCTTGGTTTCTCTTTCTTTTTTCAATGGTTTCCTGTTTACCTTTTGTTTTCAGCCATTGCAGATACTAAAATTTTTGCTTTTTTTTTTTTGGACTGTGCGGTCCCAGGATCATCTCTGTTATTAAAAGTTTTTTGGGCAATTTCTATCAGTTCAGACAGCACTTACCTTCAAAGCCTTCTAATTTCTGTAATTTCTTTTTTATATCTGGGGCCGACTGGGTGACAAATGCTATATTTATGGCTCGCCTATTTTCAGGCGCCTCTGGATCTATAGCGGTGTATAAGCGGTATGCCTCCAGGAGGCGCTCAAGGAAAGCGGCCAGAGATTCATCCAGCTTTTGTACAGTTTCGCTTACCTGAGATAAGCTGGTCAGCTTCTTGGCCACCACTCGTATTCCCTGGAGCAGAGTCTGGCAATACTGATCGAGAGCCTCCTTACCTCTATCAGTGTTAGGGTCCCACCCAGCATGGGTGGAGGAGAACACAGCCTCTAATCGGGTTGATTCAGTAGTAGGTTGTCCATCAGGTCCAAGAATTAACTTCCTCACCTCTCTCCTGACTCGGTCTCATTCCTCGGAGGTGAAGAGGGCCTAGAGGAGCTGCTGGCAGTCATCCCAGGTGGGCTGGTGGATAAAAAAGACAGTCTCCAAGAGGGAGATGAGCTCATGGGGCTTTTCGGAGAAAGAGGGATTTTGGTTTTTCCAATTATACAGGTCACTGGAGGAAAAGGGGACATAGACCATGAAAGGTGGGCAGTCATTCCCTGGGGCAGGGCCAACCTGCCTCAAGGGTAAAACTGGAGCTCCAGAAGAATCCAGTGATTGTGAACCAGAAGAAAGGTGGTAAGCAGAGCCACTTCTGATATGGGGGGGACTGAAGGTCACCTCCCGGCTATTAGAGGGGCTGGTTGCCACCTCTTGGTCATTTCTCCCCTCTGCTCTTAGAGGGGCAGAGGGGCTGTTGAGTATGGGGGCGGGCCCATCAAGAGCGGATCCTCCAGTGGTCCAGTCAATACTGGGACCCCATTAATCTTTTCTTTTTGAGAGGTTTTTATTAAGAGGGCCATTTTGGCTCTGGGGGGCCTTTCTTTTTGGGACTCCAGGCAAGACCGTAATCACTTGGGTTTTTCTGTTAAAATTTCAATCCAAATTAGTATAGAGGGGATTTGGTCAGGGCGGCCCGGATTACCAAAAATCATCCTTTGGACTTTATAAGCTATAGAAAGGTCTGTAGTTCCCTCAAAAGGCCACCCAGAACCAAAAGTTGGCCACTCCCATGAGCAGAATTTTTCCAAGTCGAAGGCATTGACAGGGGCTCCGTAGTCTCTGGCCTTCCACTGAAATTCCTGGAAATTTGTCAAAAAACATTGAAGGGGAGTACAGACAGATAAACTTGACTGACCCATGGCAATTATGACAAGAACGACACAGAATGTGACGAGACCAACAACTGAGAGGAGGGACAAAACAAACCAAGACAAAGTGTTATCCCTAACTGATTCCTAACCAGAATCCTGGGCAACGTCTTGCTCCAGGACTGGACCTTGGAAGTAATGCTGCGTCCAGACTTCCAGAGGTCCCCACTGGATCCAGTAACAGACCTGTACTCACCGGTGAGGTTTCCATAAACAGATGACTCCACCAGATTTTGTATAATTTTGGAGGGTCCTGTAGGACCGGCCCGGTCCCTGGTCCTTGCCTGGGGTGGAGGAACATCTCTCCGAGGCCTTCCCCTAAGCCAGATCTCAGTTCCTGGGGCAATTCTAGGACCTGTGGTCACCAGATATCCCATTAGGGATGATCTCGCTGAGACCTCCAAATGTTGTGGGGCACACTGAAAGAGAGACCACACAATTCAAAACTGCAAGCCAATTTGGAGTCTTTATTAGCCGGCCAGTGACTGCCTCAGAAACCTCCAAGAAGGAAGATTCAGAGAGCAGCCCCCAGAGGTTTTCTAGTTATGCTTATAAAGGCTAAAATCGTGTTGTGGTTTGCAGTTGCTAGCCAGCAAGCATAATCATAGAAGCAAAAAAAAATGCCGTTAGCTGTTGCCAAAACACATCCCATTCCCCCAGTTCCCTAACATTGGTTATTGTTTAACTCTTGGGGACTTTCCCTGCTCAGACCTGATTTATTGTTCCTGACCCTCCACAGCTACCCTGAAATGTTGAGGCCGATGCCCTCTCTGGAGTCTGGAGCCACATGACTGAAAACCAGAGAAGCAGCTAAGTGGCATCAATGAAAGAGTGGACACTGAGGGTTTCAAAGCTTTTGGCATTTAGCCCATCAGTTCCAGCTATCCATCATGTGCCAACAACTTACAGACATCACACAGAAATGCCCATTGTGTCCCTGTGTTGACCATGTTGATTTCCTGACCAGATGGGACATATCAACTGATCACAGACTCCAGTCAGCCAGTTCTAGGTGGACTACATTGGCTTGTTTTCATTTGCTAAGACTGCCAGAATGCAGTACACCCAAAACAGACTGACTTTTATAAAGGGGATTTATTAAGTTACAAATTTATTAATTTGGGAAGACACACAGCAACATCTGCTGGGTTTCTCTCCTGGCTTGAGTTCAAATGGCTTTCCCAGGGGTGATTCCTTTCTATATCTCTAAACTTCTGAGCTGAGCCAGAAGCTCTGAGCTTATTTTACTGGGCTATGCTGAGCTCCTTGGAGCTGTGCTGAGCTGTTTCCCTCTCTTCTAACGTCTCCTTTTAAGCCTCACAAAGGCATTCCCCTTAGCCAACTGCAACATAATCAACCACAGAAGAAATTCACATGCTGATGATTTAAGTTCACAGCAACAGAACAAATGGGCACCATCATCTGGTCAAGCTGACGCCTGAACCTAACTACTACAGCCCCCTTCCACTCTCAGAAGGGGCAAGATGTACATTCCCCTCAGTATATACTGCCACAGGACTTCTGTTGGCTTTTCCATGGGGAGAGCTAATCACAGAGCCACCTAACTGCCTAGGGGACTCCTACACAAATAGACAGCGATGGGGAACCCCTTTCACCAGACAAATGATCCAAGGATGGGCTATGGACTATGATGTAATGTGGGCTTTTTATCTACGCTACAACCCCATAGGTGCAGGACTTATAAAAAGAATGAATGGCCTCTTAAAGGAACAGTTGAAAGATAATAAGAAATCCCTACCACAATGGACTAAAAGGCCACATCAGGCCCTAATCCATCTAAACTCTACACCCATAGGCTACATACAGCCCCAGGTCCTATTGAAATGCTAACTGCAGATGTAAGTGCTAAGGATACAAATTAAAGGGCCAGCCACTTTACAGCCCCAAAGGGGGAATAATAATGATTTATTGTTGCCTATGCCTTGGACCATACAAATGGGGGGAAATGAGTTCCTTTGGCCTTGGTGCTTGCCTGTGCAGCCACACTGATTAGGAATCTCAAGCCCATGGGGAATAAGCATCACCCAAAACATAATATAGCCACAATTTATACAAAAAACGCCTATCAAGATTTTTATCATCAATCCAGGGCCTCCTGTTTCCACAGAAACGTTATATATAACTATGTGGACTCTTCTTACCCCTAGACTAATGACTGATGTCAGGGTGGAGGACTCTTAAGATTTATCTGGTATTAAAACTTCCCCACATCTAAGCCCAACTCTGAAAGTGAAATCACTACCTGTGCCCCCTACATGGGACATGACATCAAGGGGTGAAAATCTTCCTGGCAACGTGGGCCATGACTCCCAGGGATGAGCCTGGCTCTGGACCATGGGATCGACAATGCCATCCTGATGAAAAGGAGGAAAAGAAGTATAATAAAATAAGGTATCAGTGGCTGAAAGAATTCAAATTGAGTCAAAAGGCTATTCTGGAGGCTACTCTTATGCAAGCTCCAGCTAGATATTGCTATTTACCATGGCTTGGCAAACCCCAACCAAAACCATCCATGCCAACCCTAAAGAACACCTAAGGTTCTATCTGAGATTCTACAAAGGTTCTATGCACTATGATTACTTTTCAGAAACCTATAACTTACAAATGGGTTCCTAGGCCAGTTAAGTCCTGAAATCCAGAGAGGACAGCCTCTCCAGAACATCAACGACTTGTATCCCCATCCCATATTATCCACACTAACTTTCCAACATGAAAAAATTAGAGATGGCATACCCCAAATACAGTAAAGATTGGGCGAAAAATCAAAGGAAAAGGGGGAGTTATAACTGAGAAGATGGGATTTAACAAATAAGTATGACTGCTGAATCATTACATTGATATTTCTTTCAGTCTCTAGTGTTTTGGAGCAGCTAGAAGGAAAAACCTAATATTGTGGAACTGTAACCTAAATCAAACTCTGAAATCTGTTCTATAACTAATTGTTGCATTGTGCTTTAAAATTTATTGCTTTTGTATAAATGTTATATTTCCCAATAAAATTAAGTTTAAAAGCCCAAATAAATAAATAAATAAAATGTCCTCACAATTACCCTCTGCCTGGTACCTTACTATCTACCAGTGGAACTTTTGTATGTATATTATTAAATCAACAAAATTTACCCCTTATTGTTCCCCATACACATCTTTCTTTTCACCCATAGCACCCTAGCAAATGCCTTTCTAAGGTTAGACTTCAGTGGTAACTCATACCCACAATCAAATCCAATGTTGGGTTTGCATGGCTTTGCCATCTTTGGGCACCACTGGCCTTCCCTTGACAAGGAGAAGCAACACCTTGTTAATGTGGCAGAATTCAACACACTGACAAATCTGGAATGAGACTTTCTCTTTTAAGACTAAAATCCAGTTACTGTCTTATAATGAGAACTGGGCTTATATTTTTTTCCTTGTGAGGGAACAAGTAAAAATAAGCCCCAGCCTATATTAGGATATGCTGTTCATAATAGATTAGGATGGCTGACAGTGGAAGCAATAACCTCGGTCCATATTGCCCCTGCCTGCATGGAACAAGCATGGAACATCTTAATAGGAACCGAGATACGGGGTGGTTACCCTTGGAAGTGAGTAATTTTACTGTTAAGCTACAAATTGATGGCCTTTTCCAATGGCAAAGTGCCTCCAACAGACATGAAGCATATGCCCCCCCATAGGGTGGCCATGGACTGTGGGTAACACACATGACCCTATTTTCCTTACAATTGGACAGGATGCTGTACATGGGGGCACTCATATGTCCCTGCCATATTATATGATTCTTTACCATACATTCATAGCAATTGGAAAATAGTTAACTGTAGATATGGAGTGAAGTGTGCCCCATGGTGGTTTTATTCCTGAGCTTTTCTTGCCCAGGGGGAGCTGCAATGGTTACTGAAAAGCACACCACAGCCTTAGCTAACCACACAGCTCAGGGGCTTAATGAATCTAAATTAGCAATATAATTGTTAAATGACAATGCCACCCAATTATGGAAAGTAGTCTTACAAAATAGAATGGCTTTAGACATTTTAACTGTGGCATAAGGCAGAAACTGTGCCCTTATAAACATACAATGGGGTATTTATTCCTGATCAGTCTCATACTATTTCACAAGCCTTAAATCATATGCAAGAGCACATAAACAGTACTGATCAATTATCTACTGACCACCTTTCTACTGGATTGAATTCTCTTACTCAGCCTTGGCAGGATTTCTCTAAAGGATTGTCTGCCCTATGTATTGGGTTATAACTACTCTGTTGTCTTTTATATTGTCATTATGGTATATGGATACAATGCCTGTCCTATGGTCAGTGAAGCCTGTTATGGGGTTGGGATAGGGGGTATTGTGGCAGCCCGGGTCCTGGGCCCCCTCCTAAACAGCCTGAGCCAGCTTTAGCCAAGGACAAAGGTCAATAAAGTAAACAATCTCCCAGGAGGGGGAAGAATGTAACAATGGATGTAAAATACAGCATTGATTGTATCTTAGTCTTAAACACTAACCATAGTGAAACACCAGATCTTAAGCCCTTGTAATCATTCTACCAGAGGACCTGATGTCCTCATACCATATGGAATGTCTTTGTTCTAAAATCACATGTTGCTCCTTGCAAACTGTTCCAGTTTGCTGACTGCTGGAATGCGATATATCAGAAACAGAACAGTTTTTAAAAGGAGGAATTTATTAGTTGCAAGTTTACAGTTCTAAGGCTGTGAAAATGTCCAAATTAAAGCAAAGCTATAGAACTGTCCAATCTAAGGCATCCAGGGAAAGAGACCTTGGTTCAAGAAGGGCAATGATACTCAGGGTTTCTTTCTCAACTGGAAAGGTACATGGCAAACATGGCGATGTCTGCTAGCTTTCTCTCCAGGCTTCTTATTTCATGAAGCTCCCCCCAGGGGCATTTTCCTTCTTTATCTTCAAAAGTCTCTGGCTGTGTGAGCTCTCGTGGTTCTTGTGGCTCTGTTGCCCTGTCTTCTCTCCAAAAAGCTTCCTCTTTTAAAGGATTCCAGTAAACTAATCAAGACCCACCTGGAATGGGTGGAGTCACATCTCCCTCTAATCCAAGGTTAATACCCACAGTTGAGTGAGTCACATCTCCATGGAAACAATCTAATCAACTTTCCAACATATGGGATTGAATAGGGATTAAAAGAAACAGCTGCCTCCACAAGATGGATCAGGATTAAAACATGGTTTTTCTAGGGTACATAATCTTTTCAAACCAGCCCAACCCCAACCCCCCACCCCTTGCAGGAGACTAACCCTCCAGACCAGTCACCACCAGAGAATCTCTCCTGTTCATAAATCCCAATAAATCTATGTCCACTTCTGTGCCTGGTATGTTTTTTGGTCTCACAGCAGCACCAGCCCATGCTTTTCATGAATTTAGTCTGGGCCCAAAAAGGTGGGAATGCAAAATAGTGCAGCTGCTGTAGAAAACAATTTGACCATTGCTCTGAAGGTTAAGTATAGAATTACTACATGACTGGGCAATCCCACTTGTAGGTATACACTCAAAAAAATTTGAAAGAAAGGACTTGAATAGGCATTTGCATACAGATGTTCATAGTGTGAACATCATTCAAAATTGTCAAAAGGTGAAAGCAGCCCAAGTGTCCATCAAAGGAAGAATGGATAAACAAAGCACGGTATATATACATATTCTAGTTTGCTAGCTGCCAGAATGCAATATACCGGAAACAGAACGGCTTTTTAAAAAGCAGAATTTAATGAGCTTCTAGTTTATAGTTCTAAGGTTGAGAAAATGTCCCAATTAAAACAAGTCTATAGAAATGTCCAATCTAAGGCATCCAGGGAAAGATACCTTGGTTCAAGAAGGCCAGTGAAGTTCAGGGTTTCTCTCTCAAGTGGAAGGGCACATGGCGAACACAGTAGAGTTTCTCTCTCATCTGGAAAGGCACATGTTGAACACAGTCAGGGTTCCTCTTCCATCTGGAAGGGCACATGGCAAACACAGCATCATCTGCTAGCTTTCTCTCCTGGCTTCCTGTTTCATGAAGCTCCTCGGGAGGCATTTTCTTCTTCATCTCCAAAGGTCGCTGGCTGGTGGACTCTGCTTCTCGTGGCTATGTCATTCTACTCTGCTCTCTCTGAATCTCTTTCATTCTCCGAAATATTTCCTCTTTTATAGGGCTACAGAAACTTATCAAGACCCACCCAAATGGGTGGAGACATGTCATCACCTAATCCAGTTTATCAACCACTCTTGATTAAATCACATCTCCAGGAAGATGACCTGATTACGGTTTCAAACATACAGTATTGAGTAGGGATTATTCTACCTTTATGAAATGGGATTTTGATTAAAACATGGCTTTTCTAGGGTCATACATCCTTTCAAACCAGCACAATACACAATGGAAAATTATTCAGCCATGAAAGGGAATGAAGTTCTGACACATGCTACAAATGGATGAACCTTGAAGATATAATGTTGAGTAAAATAAATCAGACATAAAAGGAGTATAATCTCACTTATATGAAGTAATCAGAATATACAAATACATAAAGTCAGAAATTAGAATACATATTGTTACCAGGGGCAGAGTGGTGGATATGGGGAATTAATGTTTAGCGGGTACAAAGTTTCTGCTTGAGGTGATGACAATGTTTTTATGATGGATGGTGGTGTCAGTAGCACAATGTTGTGAACGTAATTAACACCATTGAGTTGTATACTTTAAAGTGGCTAAAATGATTAAGTTGCATATATACTACCAGAATATAACTGTACAACACAAAGGGTGAACCCTATTGTAAACTGTGGGCTATAGTTTATAATAATAATGTTGTATCTGTTGTAACAAACATGCCCCACCAATGCAAAATGTTGATAAAAGGGAAAACTGCATGTGGTAGGGGACATTTGAGAATGCTGCGCTTTCTACAAGATTTTTCTTTAAAGCTACAACTGATCTAAAAAAAGTAAATTAAAACCAAAATACAAGCTACCACCCATTAGAATGGCCAATATTAAAATAATGGAAAATAACAAAGTCAAGGAGTCTGAGAAATTGGAAGCCTCACACGTGGTTTGTAGGATTGTAAAATAGTGCAGCCACCTATAAGGGAGCCTGGCAGTTCCTCAAAAAGTTAAACATAGAATGCTATATGACCTGTCAATTCTACTTCTAGGTATATACTCAAAAGAATTGAATGGAGGAAGTCAGACAGACATTGTACATTAATGTTCACAAAGTACTATTTACAGCAGCCAAAAGATAGAAGCAACCCAAGTGTTCATCAGCAGATGAATGGATGAACAAAATGCGGTTTATACCTACAATGGAATATCACTCAGCCATAAAAAAGGAATGAAGTTTTCGATCCATGCTACAACATGGATGAACCTTGGAGACATCATGCTGAGTGAAATAAGCCAGACCAAAAAAAAGGATAGACTTATTCTTTCACTTATATGAAACTCACATATGATTTGATTTCACTTAGATGAAATAAATTAGAACATGGAAATTCAGAAACAGAAAGTGGATTATAGTAACCCAGAGTTGGGGAGGGTGTAGAAATGGGGAGTTAATGCTTACTGGGTTACAGAGTTTCTGCCTGGAGTAATGGAAAATGGTAATGGTAGCCAACATGAATGCAATTGATATTATTGAATTGTATACTTGAAAGTGGTTAAAAAAGGAAATTTTATGTTGTATATATATATATATATATGTTATAATGATAAAACTGTTTAATCTATATGAATTTCCTACTGTTGCCATAACAAAGTACCACCAATCAGGTGGCTTAAAACAACAGAAATTTATTGTTGCATGGTTCTGGAGGTTACACACTCAAAATCAAGTTATTGGCAGGTCCATTCCCCTTCCATAGCTTCTAAGGGAGGAAACCTTCTTGCCTCTTCCAGCTACTGCCAGTAACAAGCATTCCTTGGCTTGTAGAAGCATCATACAATCTCTGCCTCCATCATCACATGACAATCTTCCCTCTGTATTTTGGGTCTTAGTGACCTAATTTTAACTTAATCAACGTGACAGTTTGAATCTGTTGTGCACACCAGAAAATCCATGTTCTTTAATCCTCATTCAATATTGCTGGGTGGGAGCTTTTTTATTGTTTCCCAACTGTGGGTGGGTAACCTCTCATTAGATGGTTTCCATGGAGATTTGTCTCCACACATTCAAGGTGGGGTTGCTTTCTGGACCCCTTTAAGAGGGAACCATTTTGGAAAAAAAGCTTTAGAGCAATCAGAACTTACAAAGCCCATGCAGCCAGAGACCTTTGGAGCAAAAGGAAAACACCCCCCCGGGGGGGAAGACTTAAGAAATGAGAAGAGAGAGCTAGCAGACATCACTATGTGCCCTCCCAGCTGAGAGAGAAACCCTGAACTTCATCAGCTCTTTCTTTGGAGTTAAGGTATCTTTCCTTTGATGCCTTGATTTGGACATTTTCACGGCCTAAGAACTATAAACTTGCAACTTAATAAATTCCCCTTTTTAAAAGCCATTCCAGTTCTGGTACATGCATTCCAGAAGCTTACAAACCTAAAATAACTGCAAAGATCCTATTTCCAAATAAGGTCACATTCTGAGGTCCTGGATGAACCTGAATTTGGAGGGGACAGGGATATTATTCAACACAGTGCAGAGCCCCAGGATTTTAGTCTTCAAACCTGGTAGGTTGGAGATGCTATTTGCTGAAATGGAAAGTACTGGAAAAGGACAGGACTGGAATAAGGTTGGAAGTGTGGGAGTCATGAGTTAGCCCAAATTAAGTTCGAAATGGAGATTAGGCACCCAAACGGAGAAGTGGAGTGGGCTGCTGGATATATGAATTTGGGATTAAGATTTTGGAGTCATGAAACTAAAAATTATATTTAAAGCAATGAGATGGGATTCCCTTGGGGAAAATTCAATGTAGCACTCCTCAGAATGTTGTGAGGATTAAATGTGGTTATGGGCATAAAATATTCCGCATGGTAAGTGACACACAGAAAAGACACATATTACTTTTTTACTAATTACCAACGTTATTGAGCCTCACCTGATGGAAGCTTAGGAGTCAGGCAGAAGGGAAGGAGGAAGATATTGTGGACCTTATGAGTGCCCACCAATGTCCAGTTCCCGAATATCCACCCATATACAGGGTGGCACCCTGTATTAGGTAGGGGGGCACATGACTAGTTCTGATCAATGAGATGTGAGTGTAGGTGCACGTGACCTACCTAGGCAGAGGCAGGAAAGCCCACGTGGGATTCCACAACCGGTCTCTTCTCTGTGGCACCCTGTAGTTGGGTGGGGGGGGTCACATGACTAGTTCTGACCAATGAGGTGTCAGTGTAGGTGCCACATGACCTATGTGAGAAGAGCAAGGAAGCCCACATTGGATTCCACAATCTCTCTCTTCCCTATGACACCCTTGTAGTCACATGACTAGTTCGAACCAATGAGATATGAGTGTAGGTGCCACGTGACCTACGGGGCAGAGGCAGGGAAGCCCACGTGGGAATCCAGAATCTCGCTCTTCCCCTGGCGTAGCGGCTGCGGGCTCCGGCTGGTGCCGCCACAACATGGTAGACCCCATCCGTCTGTGCCTTTGAGTGTGGGGAGAAAAGTTCCCGTTAACCTGCCCAAGAGGTGTGGTTTGAGCGAAAATAAACCTTCACTTTGTTCAACTACTCTGATTTGGAGGTGGTTTCTTTAACCTGAACATAACGTAGTTTCCCTGACTGAAACAGGAAACTTTTTTCTTCTGTTGGTGGTGACTCAGGTAGATAGCTGGCTTACGGAGGGAGAGACCTAGCTAAGCATTGGAATTCGACGCTTATTTTAAGAGACTTTAGGAGAGTAGTGAGGTGTTTGTATGGACATGATTTGTAGTCAGCCCTTATCTAAAGCCCCATAACAAATTGCTTGAAAATAATTAGTGGTTTTAAGCAACAATGATTTTCGTGGTTTCTGTGGTTTCCAGAAGCAGCTTGGATAAGGGTCTTTTAAAGTGTTTTTCTTCTCAGCAGGTACTGAGTCTTTGTTAGTGAGGGCACTGAAGAGACACTGCAGGAGAAAGGGGCTCTGTTTCCTGGCTCTTGTGTGCTCACTCGCAGGATGCTGCCATGCCACACCTTTCTCAGATGTTTGGCTCCTGCAGTGCATGGTGGTCAGCTACACCAAGGTCAGCAGCTTACCCAGCATTCCCCTCGGGCAGTTTTATAGCAGAGTGTCCTCAGTGAAACATCTCTCCATAGTCAGCTACAGGGCAGATGTCTGACATTCTGTAGGTCACAGATTCCCAGCAAGTTCCAGAGGGTGGTTTTCTAGCAAGTTCCACCAGCATGCACTACAGCAACTTCTCTGCCATTCAATAAGGCATGGCCGTGACTCGCCAGTAAGGTCTAGATCTCAGGGGTACAGGAGGGCGTTCTTCCTTAGGTGTGCCTTCTTAGCCCTAGAGGTAGTGATTAACTCCTTATATTTTCTATTCTTATATTCTTTATAATTCTCTTTACTTTATCCTAGTCAATCATTTATAACTCCAATCCCCTGTTATAGGGAATAATTTTTTCATATTAAACTTTCCCTGTTCAGATTATTATGTGGTTTATTTCTCTCCTGATTGGACCCAGAATTATATTTGTTTTAGTTTGCAAACTGCCAGAATGCAATATGCCATTTTTTGTGTGATGGTTGAGACCCCTGTGTATTACATGCAAAACTGATTTTTTTTTTTTTTTTTGCTAGATCTGTATGAAAGGAACCACTGCCAGCCTGGACTAAAAGGGACAGAAAAGGGACAGAGTGAAGGAAAAATAACTTCTTGGGCAGGACCATGGGAACCAGAGTCTGGATCAGAGACATCATCTCAGGACAAAAGAGCAGACCCACCCATGTGTGTGGAAAAGATAACTATAACTTGGCACTTGGAAAGCATGGAGCTTCTGCCCTATTATTCAAGAACGGTGTTATGAGCCCTGAATTCTCAGATGAGTGGGGGATTATGGAGAGACCGAGGTTTGATTCCTGGCCCATGCACTCAAAGAAAAAAGAAAAAAAAAGCAATCTAAGTTTTTTCTATCAAGCACTTCACAATTCTTCCTGCCTCTACTCATAAACCAATTACAAAGCCTTTTTATTTTTAACATTTTTAGTATTTGCAACAGCAGCACCCCACTCTCCTGGTACCAAAATCTGTTTTCGTTTTTTAAGCTGCTCAAAGCAGATACCATGAATGTGTTGGCTTTAACAATGGGAATTTTTTTTTTTTTAACATGGGCAGGCACCAGGAATTGAACCTAGGTCTCTGGTATGGCAGGTGAGAACTCTGCCTGCTGAGCCACCATGGCCCGCTCAGCAATGGGAATTTTTTAGCTTACAAGCTGTATTAGTTAGGGTTCTCTAGAGAAACAGAATTAACAGGGAACAGTCACAAATATAAAATTTATAAAAGTGGGTACACGGAGTCCAAAATCCGCAGGGCAGGCTGTGAAGCCAACGATTCTGATGGAGGGTCTGGACAAACTCCACAGCAGAGGCTCACCAGCCAAAGTAGGAAGAGAGCCTGTATCTTCTGAATCCTCCTTAAAAGTCTTCCAGTGATTAGATTGAGCATCACTCATTGCAGAAGACACACCCCTTGGCTGATTACAGGTGAAATCAGCTGTGGATGCAGCTGACGTTATCATGATTTAATTCTATGAAATGTCCTCATTGCAACAGACAGGCTATCACTTGCCCAACCAGACAAACAGGTACCACCACTTGGCCAAGTTGATACATGAACCTGACCATAACACAAGCTGACAGATTTGAAGCTGAGAAAAATGTGCAAATCAAGCCATCATTGGGCAAAGCTTTCTTCCTAAAGACCAGCTGCTAGAAATCCTCAGCTCCTCTTCCACATGGCAAGGCACACGGGGGTGTCTGCTGACCTCTCCCTTCTCTTGAGTTTCACTGATTTTAACTTCTTACTTCCATGGCTTTCTCTCTCTCTCTCTCTCTTTATTCATTCTGTTTACAAAGGACGCCATGCCATAGCTGAAGTAATCTAATCAAAGAGTCCTACATACAATAGGTTTATGCCCACAGGAATGGATTATCTTGAACAACATGATTCTCCGGGGTACATAGGGTTCCAAACCACCACAGATAGCCTAAAAACACTAGCACACTACAAAAACACTAGCACAGATAGCCTAAAAAACACTAGCAATATAAAAGTGTTGCTAGGATACTCAGCCAAGGCTCTTTAGAAGAGCCCAAAATTGGAAACAATACAAATGACCACCAATAGGTTATTGGGTAAACAAATTACGGTACATGCACAAAGAGGAATGCTTGTGAAAATGAGATAGACCTACAGGAACTGACATAGGAGGAAAATTCACAATATAGTGTTTAGTGAAAAATAACAAGTTATAGAACTCTGTACACTCTGAGCCCATTTGGGGGGGTGGGCAACTCCCAGAATTTTATGCATCTATTTTGGGCTGAACGAGAGAGGAAACTCCATTCCTCTGGCTTCCTGTTTCCTAGTTGGGGAAATTTCAGCTGAAGTAACAACTCTTACCTCTCTCTGCACACACAAACCCACACACTTTATCTGACTAGTAAGTTAGGAAGAAGAAACAGCTTCTTTAGTTCATCCCCTTTCCCTCTCCCTTTGGGAGTCTGCCTGACTACAGACAGGGGGGATTTTGATCAGGCCAGGGCCATGTGGTAAACATCCTAGGCAGCTTCACCCTGTGGTCGACCAGCTGTGCCCTGCCCGAAGTACCAGAAAGTCCGTTGGGACTGCTCAGCTCAACCACCTGCTCCAAAAGAGCTTTCATCCGTCATGAAGCTGGTATTTACATCTCTGATTTCTGTGATGGCTCCCAAACTCAGAAGGGAAATGAAAGGATGCCATTTATTGATTTCCCTCCAAAATTCCAATAGGAGACAAAGAAAGCGCTAAAAGAGTGTACCCAAAAATTTTCACAGTGATCCCCTCTGGGAACTGGGATTAGAAAGAGGTTCACTTTCTGTAATGTTAAAGTTATTTTAAAGTGCGGGTTATTTTGACACCAGGAAAAATTATTTTTTAACAAAAAAAATTGTATGTCCAAACACAAATATCCATCAATAGGTGGATGGATAAACAAATGGTGGATCTCTATACATGAATTACTACTCATCAATAGAAAGGACAAGCTATTGGTTCCTTCCAACTATCTGGGTGGATCTCAAAGTCACCATACTGAATGAAAGAAATAAGACCCCTCCCCATGCAAAAGGACATACTACATGGTTCCATTTACATGAAATTCTAGGAAAAGCAAGATCAATTATAGTGACAAAAAGCAGATCAGTGGTTGCCTGAGAACAGGAGTGAAGGGAAAGAGAGTACAATAGAGCACAGGGAAACTTTTGGGGCTGATGGAAATGTTAGTTATCTTGATTGGAGTGATGCTTTCACAAATAAACCTATATCAACACTCATCAAGTTATGACTCAATTAAATATGTCTAGGTTATTTTTATTACATGGTATTATTATGTATGGCTTATTATGTTGATTATACCTCAATAAAGCCATAAATATATACATATATACATGTACATATATTATTTAGTATTTGGTCCCAGATGGGGCAGTTACAGGACTGTCCTAAAAAGACACTGTTATGTCAACAAGGTGGCCAAGCATAATGGTTATGAGATTGTGGAATAAGATTACTCAGGCTCTGCTTTCTTTACTAGCTATGTGACTTTGGGCAACTTAACTTCTCCATATCTGTTTCCCCATCTGTACCTCCCTCATTGGGCTGCTTGGAGGAGCCTGCGAATGAATGACTGAGTGCAGTAATTGACACATAATAAACACTCAATAAATGTCAGTTCTTAGGATTATCCTTTACCTTCATTGAAGGCAGCCCTGACGCCCCAGGCCCCTTAACTGAGACAACACAAGGAGTCAGTAGATCACAAGAGGGAAGGAGCTCTCAGGTCCTTCAATCCCACCACCCTTCAGGAATCAGAGTGAGCTCTCCACCAGGGTAAGACCTGGGAAGAAGACACCTCTAACCAGTGGTGGCTGCAGCTGGCTCATGCCAGCTCACGAGAGCCAGCTGCTAAATTTTCAGGAGTTCTGTGAGCCAGTTGATGAACTGTCCAGTGTCTGAAACCAGCCACAGTGGGAATACTTACAGCATGGAAATCGGCATCTCTCCCTCAACCCTACAACCGGCTATTAAATATTTACCTGTTTACCTCGGATTCTAACTTAATATCTGTAGCTCCACTCCTACTGGAAAGGTGGGGAGAAGGGAGCTGATATTCCCCCCTGGAGGTGCCCACCTCGAGGAAAACCGGTTGAGCCCAGCAAAGAGCTGGCTTTGGCACCTCCAACATACTCCCAACCGGCGGCAGATTGCCAGGCACCTCCTCCATCATGAGAGACCTCATTTCCTTGCTTGCTCTTGGCAGCCCTGAGACTTCTCCAATCCCCAAGCCCCAGCCTGCATCAAGCCAGTCCCCGAGCTGCCCTGAGCTGGAGCTGCCGGGTTTGGTCAATTAAGTTGCTAATCCCGGCCACATCAGGGGAGCATTCTCACCCCAGACCCCATGGAGCCACATTAGGGAAACTTCCACTCCACTCCCCCATGGGGAAAGCGTGGGAAGAATGTCTCCAGGTCTCCTCTGAAGGGTGAGTTTGGAAGAAATACGTGTACCTGGCTCAACCCTCTTCCTCTCCCCTGCCTGCCTGCCTGCTGAGAGACACTCCAGCTTGCCTGGGCAGGTGGGGCACCCACAGAGGCAGGGCTTAACCACATGCCCCACCCAGCTCAGATCAGAGTACTGCTCACCTCATGGGCCCTCGGGACCGTTACCTGCCTGACACCTGCATCTCACAAGTGGGTGAGAACTCAAAAGGCCGGGAAAGCCATGCTACTTACAGAACCCCCAAACCCAAACCACCCGTGAGGCCCGCTTTACCTGGCCCCCCATCTCTCTCTGACCTAGCTCACTTTGCCACCCAGGCCTTCTTCCTGAACCTGGGAAATGCCAAACCCGTTCCCATCTCAGGGTTTTCACCTTGCCAGCTCTTCCCCAGCTCTTCTGATGGCTGATTCCTCTCTTTGTTGCTAAAATTATCCCATGGCCCTGGGTGCCCTTTCCCTGCCCTGCCTTCTCCTCTGCAGGCGCTAAGGGAGCAGGTCTCGTCTGTTTGGCTCACTGCTATCAGCAAGGCAGCCAAGCACAATAGTGAAGACCTGGGTGCCTAGAATGATGCCAGCGCAATAGTAGGGCCTCAGTAAACATCTGCTGAATGAACCAACTGAACTTTTTTTTTTTTGAAAAAAGTTACCTTTATTTAATAGCAAAATAGTATATGCTGTGGAAACCGTGGAGAAGCTAGAATACAAAATCCCGAAAATACAACCAAAAAACCATTATTAACATCTCAATAATCAAACCATAAGTTGTCTGCACCTTTTTCTCTCCAAGTGTCTTGAGTGCATGTAGGTACCCAAACCGGGCATAGGTAGCCGGGGCCTCCTGGGGGGGCTTGGCCCCTCAGGACCCCCTCACCCTTAGCCCTACCCTTCTGCTGCATCCGTCCTGCTCCTGAGGACACCCCGGAGAACGCCCCTTCTTCGAGCACGTTCTCACAGACAGGGGCTGTCGAGGAGTAAGGCTTTACAGCGAAACCATGAGGTAGCTGGGGTCTCCCCCGTTTCCAGGTGTGGGAACTGGGCCACAGGGAGGCTGGCTCACGTGACCAAGGCCGCACAGCTGGCAAAAAATGAAGTCAAGATTTCAAATGTCCAAAGGCCCCCAGGCCTCAGTCCTCTCTACCGTGTCATGGACCTTCAGTGCCCCACCCAAGCGTCAGGCCAATTACCTGCCCTGTTCCAGATGCTACTTAGAGGGCCCGGGGTCACCTAGCCGGGACAGACAGGAACTCTGGGTCACGCTGGGACCTTAGTCATATCCACCAGTCCATGGACTCTTTGGGGCGGGCCCTGACGATGACCACACAGTGGGGCAGTCCCTTGCACAGGATCCTCTCAGCCTCCTGGCCCTCCCACCCCAGCCCCTGAAGCTCTAGGACCCTAAGCTTGGGCATGGCAAGGCAAGAGGAGAGGATTTCCTCTGGAGAGGGCATTTCCGGGGTGATGAGTGGGCCCAGCAGGCACAGACTCTCCAGGGCTGGCATGCCCTCCAGGACCGCCAGGCCAGGGGCAGAGAGGCCCCGCACGGTCAGCCGGATCTTGCGCACGTCGCGGAGGTGGCGGCTGATGGCCAGCAGGGTGCCGTCGGCCGAGAGGGTGCAGCCCAGCACCTCAAGCCTCTGCAGGTAGCTCAGCTCTTGCAGGCCCGCATCCAGCCCCGTCTCGGTCACCCGGTAAGTGCCGCCCAGCACCAGCGAGCGCAGGGCGCGGAAGCGCGTCAGGCCCTGCAGGTGCTCGTCGTGGAAGGCAGGGACGCGGTCCAGCACGATGCACTCGAGCAGGGGCAGCACCGTGGGGTCCTGCTCCTTGAGGAGCCAGAGCATGGAGATCTCGCAGCTGTGCAGCTCCAGGGTCCTCAGGGTGCTGGGCAGGCTGGTGATGGGCACCATGGTCAGGTCGGCCACGTGCAGGCAAAGGCGCTGCAGGTTGGGGCACTTCTGGCCCAGGGCCCTCATCAGGGCAGGGGACAGCTGTGGAGCCTTGGAGCCCGAGAAGAGGTAGCCGCCCATCCGCAGGGAGTACAGCCGGGATGCCATGTACCGGCGAAGGAGATGCCACATGACTTTAGGCCGCATCTGGAAGGGCCAGAGATCGGGTGGGTGACTGGGTGAGACACACAGGGCTCCCAAGTCCCGGGCCTGCCTAGAGAACACACACACCCCGACAGAGTTCTGCTGCTCCCCAGGGCTTCTGCCCTCCTCCCACTGGCCTCGGCCCAGCCAGACACCTCCCCAGGGGCCACAAGATGGTTTGGTCCCAGCATCTGGACATGCAGGACTTTGAACAAAAGCAATGAAGGGGAAGAGAAGATCAGAACAGATCTGTTTTTAGCACAAGAGGGGATTCTCATTATCTTCTGGGAAGCATGTAGAAAGGTATGGCCTACTTGTTTCCTAATGACCGCTCTCATAGAAATAAGCACCACAAAAGAAAACTGAAGGGGCTAAAACTGACCAGGGAAAGATTAGGTCTAAGTATTAAAAAAAAAAAATCACATCCTGGTAAGAGTGAAAGCTGCAAAAATTAGCCCTGTAAAGTTGGACTTAGTAGGAAAAAAAGCCACAAAATATAACTGACCACACACTGTGCATTTCACTCTATGTACATTTTACCTGAAATTTAAAAACTAATAATAAAGAAACCACATAATGTAACATTTGCCAATGGCTTTTGACACAGGACTCAAATCTTCCTGACCAAACGTGGATCTGCAAGTCCGCGCCCAACCCAACACTCACTAGAACCACTGACCACTTAAGTCAACAGACGGGCATAAGGTCAATAGCTGAGTCAAGTCTCCCTTGCCAGACAGATGAGAAAGCTCTGAGTTTCATGCTGTCAAATATGGGCAAGATGTGAATAGCAGATCTCTTCTGGAGTCTGGCTGCTGGGAATTGCTCTGGCTACCCTGAGAAGAATCTGGTGGCTTCTACTGAAACTTAAAATGTGGACCCCCACTACCACCTGTTCTGTTCTTTAAGACTACAAGTTTGTGTCTTCACATCAGAGTATCTCTAGAAGGATGCATAAGAAAATGGGAATATTTGTTGCCTGCAGGGAAGAGAACAGGTGACTCAGGAGGCAGTGGAGGGAGGATGACAGGGAGACAGAAGTCAGGACAGCGAGGGAGGAGGCCTGATTTTGCACCTTTTGCTATTTTGCATCTCTGAATCTTGAATCCTGTATATGATTTATTATTTTTTTTAAAAAATCAATGCTTTAGGACCTGCCCCTGATCAAGATGACGAGTGGGGCGCTTCAGTGCTCTATCCACCCACAGAAGCTTTGCATAATCAGAAGAACTGGCAGAAGGAAATAGCACTGAAAAAAAAAGCACTAAAAAACAGTTAAAGAAACAGTTAAAGGACTACAGTAACAGGGCCAGCACCCAAAAAATAAAAAAAAAAAAAGCTCCTTAAAAGTGGTAGGATCTACACCAAGTATGGAATGTTCATATGTTAAGAATGTTCGTGTTATATGTTGATCGATTTTATTAATTAAAAAAAAAAAAAAGTGGGAGGATCTGGGCGGTGTGACGGTGGCTCAGCAGGCAGAGTTCTCACCTGCCATGCCAGAGACCTAGGTTCGATTCCCAGAGCCTGCCCATGCCAAAAAAAAAAAAAAAAAGTGGTAGGATCTCTGGTGTCTGATGCTCTTTTTAACCAGGGTATGAACAGATAAGTAAAAAGAAAAAGAATTAAAAAAATAAGTAAATAACTGGGGGAGATAAGGGTAAAAAATCGGGTAGATTGCAATACCAGTGGTCAATGAGAGAAGGGGTAAGGATATGGGACATAGGAGTTTTTTCTTTTGTCTTCCCTTTTCTAGAGTGATACAAATGTTCTACAAATGATCACGGTGATGAATACACAACTACGTGATGATATTGTGAGTCACTGATTGTATACCGCATGTGGACTGCATGTGTGTGAAGATTTCGCAATTAAAAAAAAAAAAAGTGGTAGGCTCTCTGGGGGCCCTGGCTGGCCCCTCCCTGACCCAGCACTGCCCCAAGCCAGCCTCCCTGGGTGCAGATTCCTGGCCCTGTATGGAGAGAGCAATGGGAACTTTGTGCACACACTGCGAGCATGTTTATCTGGCCCAATCTGTCTGGTAGCCTCAGGCACTCACTGTCCCAGAACGTCCCCTGGTGTATGAGGCAGCTGGGGGGAGAGCTGTCAAGTGGACCAGGCACCATGAGGAAACTATTTCTTAAGGAAAAGGAGACATTCCTATTCCTCTAAACAGGGAAATTCCTACTTGCACAATATGTACAGAAAGGATCAGAGAGGCCCCTATGCTCTGGCCTCAAGCTGTTCTCTAAACTCATGGTATGAATACATTCTGAAGGAGAGCATTCTCACAGGTCAAAGTGCAAAGGCTGGGAAAGGTGTTTTCGTTTGTTTCTCCCTTTTTTTTTTTTTTTTTTTTTTTTTTTTTTTTCTGGCATGCAAGGAATACTATATCATATACTAGCTGGATACAAGCTCAAGGAACAAACACCCCAGAGTTTAAATTCCAGCAATAACACATTAACACATCAAAATGTCCAGGTTTCTGAGAAAGGGGGAAAATTCAACTTCCCCAATTGGAAAAGGCCTGATATTCTCACAAGCAGTGAGAACAACAAAATCAATAGGCCGAACCCTCAATCCTGGGGTTTGTTCATATGAAACTTATCCCTGCAAAGGATAGACTAAGCCTACTTAAAATTAGGCCTAAGAGTCACCCCCAAGAGAACCTCTTTTGTTGCTCAGATATGGCCTCTCTCAGCCAACATGGCAAACAAACTCACTGCCCTCCCCCTCTCTACATGGGACATGACTCCCAGGGGTATGGACCTTCCTGGCAACATGGGACAAAACTCCTAGTTGAGCTGAGACTCAGCATCAAGGGATTGAGAAAACTTTCTCGAATGAAAGGGAGAAGAGAGAAATGAGACAAAATAAAGTGTCTGTGGCTGAGAGATTTCAAAGAATCAAGAGGTTATCCTGGAGGTTATTCTTATGCATTATATAGATATCACCTTTTTAGTTAAAGTATAATGGAGAGGCTGGAGGGAAGTGTCTGAAAATGTAGAGCTGTATTCCAGTAGCCATGTTTCTTAAAGATGATTATATAATGATAAAGCTTTTGCAGTGTGACTGTGTGATTGTGAAAATTTTGTGTCTGATGCTCCTTTTATCTACGGTATGGACAGATGAGTAAAAAAATATGGATTAAAAATAAATAAATAATGGGGGAATAAATGTTAAAATAAATTAGATAGAGGGAAATACTAGTGGTCAATGAGAGGGAGGGGCTATGGTATGTATGCGTTTTTTCTTTTTTCTTTTTATTTCTTTTTCTGGAGTGATGTAAATGTTCTGAGAAATGATCATGGTGATGAATGTACAACTATGTGATTATATTGCGAGCCACTGATTGCATACCAAGTATGGGATGTTCATACATTAAGAATGTTCATGTTTGCATGTTGATTGGTTTTATTAATAAATTTTTTTTTAAGTCCAGGTTTCAACAAAAGATTATAAAACACACAAAGAAACAGTGATGTGATGGCCCAGACAAAGGAGAAAATTAAAACAATAGAATCTTCAGTGAGAAGGACCATACTTGGGTCATAACAAAGACAGTCTGAAGAACAGAAAGAAGAAAGAATGAAGAAAAGGGAACAGAGCCTGAGGAATCTGTGGGATACCAATATGTGCATTGTAGGAGTCCCAGAAGGAGAAGAAAGGGGCAGAAAGAATATTAAAAGATATAGTGGCTGAAAACCTCCCAAATTTAATAAATATACACATTCAAGACACTCAACAAAGTCCAAACAGGATAAACCCAAATAAACCCACACTGCAAAATATTATAATCAAAGTGTCAAATGCCAAAGATAAAGAATTCTGAAAGCTGCAAGAGAATCAGCAGGCCACATATGGGAGGCCGCAATAAGATTAAGTGCTGATTTCTCCCTGGAAACCACGAATGCAAGAAGGCATATTTAAAGTATTGAAAGCAAAAAAATCTAGAATCCTATATCCGGCAAATTGTCTTTCGAATATGAGGGAGAGATAAAGACATTCAATAAACAAAAGCAGATGGAGTTCATCAGAACCAGTCCAGACCTACAAACAGATACTAAAGAGAGTTCTACAGCTGAAAGGAAAGGACACTAGACAATACATCAAAGCTGCAGGAAGAAATAAGAATCTCTGGTGAGGATAAATGCAAATGCCAGTACTACCACATTTTTTTACTTCGTATAGAATCTAAAAGGCAAATGCATATTATCTTATAAAATATAAGAATAAATCAATGATTTTGGACTCACAATGTATAAGCATGCAATTGTGACAAGAACTACATAAAGGTAGAGGATGGAGTGGTATAGGAATACAGTTTGTGTATACCATTAAAGTTAAATTGGTATGGAGAGTGTTATAGATCTAAGATGCTAAATTTGAGCCCTATGGTAAGCACAAAAAAAACATCTGAGAATATGCAAGCTTACAGAGACAGAAATTAGAGTACAGGTTGCCAGGACAGAGGCCTGGGGAAATGGGGAGTTAATACATACGGATCTGCGGTTCCTATTTGGGAAGATGGGAAAGTTTGAGTATTGGATGGTGGCAAAGGTATGGTGGCATTGTAAATATCAGTAATTCCTGTGAATGGATGTTTGAGAGTGGTTGAGATGGGAAAATTTATATTGTACATTTATTCAAACAATTAAAAAAAAGAGGAAGCAACGAAAGAGGCAAAGACAATTAAATGCAATATGTGATCCTGGACAGTATCTATTTAAAGGACATTATTGGGACACATGAAAAAAAAATTGGAACATTAACTGTGAGCTTTATATCAATGTTAAATTTCTTGACCTAGATAACAGCACTTAAAGGCCAAAGGTTAAATCTGGGTGGTGAGACCCTAGTTTCTTTTTTATGTGCTGCTCTGTACACTTCTGGATATCTGAGATATTCCCTAATAAAGACATGAAGAAAGAAAATGCAAATGGGAGGAAGTGCAAATGGTTCGATAACCTTATTCAGAAAACTAATTTTGGAAATCACGCTGACTCTGGAAAACGACTTCTCCGTGGAAACTCACGAATAATAGTCATAAAATTCCTCCATCATATCGTCATAGCACTTACTGTAGGCGGACTCTACGCCGGACACTGCCCTAAGCAAGCCCTTCCCTGCACCATCCGGGTGAGTCCCCACGTTTGCCCCTCTGGCATTCTTGGAAATAGGGAAACTGAGGCCCGGAGGGGCGCAGGGTCGCCCGAGGTCGGCGACGAGCAGGTAGGCAGCCCGCGAGCCGGGCGCGCCCCTACCGTGTACAGAGTCAGGTCGACGTGCCGCCACAGCCACCGGTCGTCCACCAGCCTCTTCCAGCGGTGACAGACCCTGCGGGGGGGACTCGCCGTTAGAACGACCCCTGCCCCGCCGGGACCCCCGCCGGGCCCTCCCTCCCCTCGGG
>PVIY010035896.1:0-25938 GCA_004026745.1 Myrmecophaga tridactyla
GTAGAAGAGAAAAGGTGGAAAATCTGAAAGTAAAGTAAAGAGCCTAACATTCAGCAGAAGAAGGAATGATGGGACTTAGAAGAGTAGACGTCCTGGGCGGCTGCTGTGGCTCAGCAGGCAGAGCTCCGACCTGGCGTGCTGGAGGTCTGGAGTTCGATCCCTGGTGCCTCCTGCCCATATGCAAATTAAAAAAAAAAAAAGAGTAGACGTCCTGACAAAGGGGAGTTTATTATGAGAATGTGGCAGAAGAAAATTAAATTGTTGGGCAGCCCATGGTTGTAAAAGTTAGCTCTCTATCTCAGAAGTTCCATATGGCATGTTTGTAGCAAACAAAGTTATGTTGTTGAGGAAACAGCTTTGCTCTATGGGAATGGGGAGCATAAATTCTGTGATTCAACTCCTGGGCCAGCACTCTATCCTGGTGGGGCTGAGATAAAGATATTTCAGTAGTACAGTTCAGAAGTCTAGAAGGAGTCTTTGAATTACAGTGGTTATCCGACTCTACTCTTGCTCAGCAGTCACTACAAAAACAATAAATAATATCACAATCACTTTTTTTCCCTCCAGAATCACATTCTACAATTTAAAGAATGTTTCACACCTATTATTTCACTTACCTTTATCTATGAGGTATTCTAGTTTAACAGATGAGGAAAGGAAACTCAAGAAAGGTGTGTAAATTTGGATAATTTGCCCAGTGATCAGTTAGAGGCCCAAAATTAGAATTTGAATGTCCTATACCCTAATCCAGAATATTTTCATTATCACAGGTTGCCTCCAAAAACTGGAAGATGGTTTATTTGTCTTCTTGTTATTTAATTTTTATTGTTATAAAAGCAGTTTATGTGCATTGTAGAATGTTAGAAAATACAGAAAAACAGATATTTGAAAATAAAAACATGTATCTACTACTCAGAAATGGCCACTCTCATGACATTACTGTATATCATTCCAGACATTTTTTTAAGAAACATGTATAGACTATAGGTATTTTTACCAAAATAACATCACATTGTACATGCTGCATTCCTACATTCTAATCTGTTTGCTTAGTTAATGACCCACATGCTTTCAGGATTATACATTTTCATTTTATCTAATAGTTGCACCATATTTACATTTCCTCAATTGCTTTGATAATGTCCTTAAAATTTCATTTGGTTTGTTCAAACTAGGATCCAGTGTAGGATTATACATTGTACTTGGTTGTTATATTCCTAAACTCTCTTTTAAACTAGCCCCCTCCCCCATTTTGTTTCATGACACTGATTTGTTGAAGAGACTCATTACTTTTTGCAGAGTATCACATTTTCAGAATTTGTCTCGTTGCTTCTTCATGATGTTAATTGTTCCTCTAGTCCTTATATTTCCTGAAAAGTGGAAGTAGGTTTTAAAGTCTGGGTTCAGTTTAAATGTTTTTGGTAGAATAGATCATGGATGATATTGTGTACTTCACATTGTTTCATACCAGGACATGCACAACATCTGTGACCTGCCACGGTGATTCTAAGTTTATCTTTAAATTAGGATACTGATAACCTAACCCCTCCATTGTGCAGTTTTGCAACCAGAAAGTTATTTGGATGGTATTACTTTGACACTATATAAGTGGTTAAGAATATCATTTGAGGCTCTAAATACATAATTGTTTTAGTGTTCATGGAATGATTTTGAATTCTGTCATTTCTTTATCATCATTAGTTGACACTATACTGTAAGATGGTGCTCCCCAGCCCCACTCCACCCCATAAACTGGAGCTACTAGTAACCCTGAAAATAGTTCCTACTGGAGAGAGAGAGAAAAAAAAAAAGCTTTATTCTTTCCCTTCATCAATTCTCAAAGTGAAAGAGTTGCTTTAAATAGCCTCTTCAAGTGGTGATATTAATTTTTTCAGCTTTCTCTTTGTATGAGTATTTCAGTTGATTTGATGTGTTTAACCATAACTATCTTTATCCTTTTTGATGCTCATATCATTACAGTGGTGGGCCCTTTAAACTGGTTCCTATGTCTTTTGACATGGCCACATTAATTTTTAAAACCTTCTATGCTTTTTGGGACTGTGAGATGTTCTGGGACTCACTTTGTTTTTGCTCCACCCTAAACCTGAAATTACCCATTTCTCTAGGGGCTCTTGGTCCTTTTATTGTGGAAAGGATAAGAGACCATAATCTGGGTACTAGGGGTGCTTCCTATTATTTAGATTACAACTTTCTTTTGAAAGGCATGATTTAGTAGTATTAAAAAATTGAGAATTTACCTTTAAAAATTACCAGAAATAGGGTGGGCCACGGTGGCTTAGCAGGCAGAATTCTCACCTGCCATGCCAGAGACCCAGGTTCGATTCCAGGTGCCTGCCCATGTTAAAAAAAATTACCAAATTAAGTCAGTGTTATTTTCATGGGTCCATGAAATATGTATTTTTTAATATTCCGTTAAGACCTAGAAAGGAACAAGGGTGTCACGTTCTCAGCACACATGCCATCAAGCAAGGATACTAAACACTACTGTATTATGGGTGACATTTAAATTAGAATGCCCAGGTCAGGTGCTTTAGACCAGACTAGATACTGATCAGGCCAAATGAAAAAGCAAATTATTTATATGAACAAGTAAGCAAATGGGATTTGTGTCCCTTTCTAATTTCAAAGCACTTCTTTTCTTCTTTTTTCCACCAGTTTTTAATTGTGAAATATATATACAGAAAAGTGATAAATTTCAAGGTACAGTTTAACAAGCGGTTATAGAGCAAATTTCAAAGTATAATATGGGTTACAGTTTCACTATTTCAGATATTTCCTTCTGGCTGTGTAATACACTAGAAACTAAAAAGAAATATTATATATTATATAGAAATATAATATCTATATAATTAAGTAGTCTGTTCTAGTTTGCTAGCTGCTGGAATGCAGTATACCAGGAACAGAATGGCTTTTTAAAAGGGGAATTTAATAAGTTGCTAGTTTACAGTCCTAGGGCCAAGATGATGTTCCAATTAAAGCAAGTCTATAGAAATGTCCAATCAAAGACTTCCAGAGAAAGATACCTTGGTTCAAAAAGGCGATGAAGTTCAAGGTTTCTCTCTCAAGTGAGAAGGCACATGGCGAACACAGGGCTTCTCTCTCGGCTGGAAGGGCACACAGCAAACATAGCATCATCTGCTAGCTTCTTCTCCTGGCTTCCTGTTTCATGAAGCTCCCCAGGTGGCGTTTTCCTTCTTTGTCTCCAAAGGTTGCTGACTGGTTCTCTCTGCTTCTCGTGGCTATGTTGTTCTTCTCTACTCTTTCTGAATCTCAAGCTTTCTCCAAAATGTTTCCTTTTTTATAGGATTCCATTTAATCAAGACCTACCTAAATGGGTGGAGACACACCTCAACCTAATCCAATTTAACAGCCATGCTTGATTAAATCACATCTCCGGGGAGATGATCTAATTACAGTTTCAAACATACAATACTGAGTAGGGATTAGAAGAAATGGCTGCCTTTACAAAATGGGATTAGGATTAAAACATGGCTTTTCTAGGGTACATACATCCTTTCAAACCAGCACATAGCCATAATCATTTGTTAAATCCTAACTTCTCTTACAACTCCTCCCTTTCATTTGATCATTCTCTCAGTCTTCAAGCCCTTCATGTTGAAAAGGGCAATTGACATTATGGGGTAGGGGAATGCCGCTGGTTGACATTCTGGGAGAGAGAGGTATCTACGTTTCAGGGCTTATCTGACATAGGAACAATCTAGAGGTTTTCATTTTCTGGAAAATAAACTTAATAAGTAAAACTTTTATAGACTCTTAGATAGAGCCCTGGGTTTTCTGTTGGGGCTTGGCATACTGTGGCATTTTGCGGTATGTAGCTGAAGTTTGCATAAAAGTAACCTCCAGAATAGCCTCTCGAATCTATTTGAAATCTCTCAGCCACTGAAACCTTATTTTGTTACATTTCTTTTCTCCCTTTTGGTCAAGTAGGCATTCTTAATCCCATGATACCAGGGTCAGGCTCATTCCTGGGAGTCATGTCCCGTGTTGCTAGGGAGACATACATCCCTGAAAGTCATATCTACGTAGAGGGGAGGGAAATGAGTATATTTGCTAAGTTTATGCAAAGCACTTCTATTTACTTGCAGTTTCAGCTGTAGGGAAGTTATGCTGTCTCCTGTTTGAGACAATATTTTAGTATGTCCTCATCTCTAAAACTTCAATATCATTATCTTGCTTCTCTGAGTTGAAACTTTGTCTCCTTAACCTTGTTAAAGCAAGGGGAACTTGATTGGGAGGCAGAAGATCGGTTGGTATCTTGTTTTTTAGGCATGAACAGATCATTTAAACTCTCTGGCCTTAATTTTATTTACTTTAAAATAAATGTGGTTGGGGGCAGGCCACAGTGGCTCAGCAGGTAGAGTTCTTGCCTGCCATGCCAGAGACTGGGGTTTGATTCCTGGTGCCTGCCATGCAAAAAGAAAAGATAAAAAAATAAATGTGGTTGGCACAGTGAGATACCACTTTTTTTTTCCTGCATAGGCAGGCAGAGGGAATCGAACCTGGGTCTCCGGCATGGCAGGTGAGAACTCTGCCACTGAGCCACCGTGGCCTGCCTGGGATACCACTCTTTACTTCATTAGATGTCTAAAATTCAAAAGACTGACCATACCACATGTATGCAGAGCAACTGGAACTTTCCTATACTGCTGGAGGAAATGTAAGATAATATAACCACTGTGGATTAAAGAATTGTTTACACAATTTCTTAAAAGTTTAAATATATACCTACCATTCCACTCCTAGATTTTTACCCAAGAGAAATGAGAGCATACAAGAAGTTGTTCATGAATGTTCATAGCAGCTTTATTCGTACTGGACATAAACTGGAAACAACACAATTGTCCACCGAAAGGTTTACGGATGAACAAATTGTGCTATATCCATACAATGGAAAACTACTTGGCAGTAAAAAGGAATATCTATTGATATGTACTCCATCATAAATGAATCTCAAAATATTTATGCTGAGTGAAAAATCCAGACAAAAAGAAAACAAACTGTACAATTCAATTTAAATATAATTTTAGAAAATGGAAGCTAACATGTAGTAACAGAAAGCAGATTACTGGCCACCTGGTGATAGGATGGGGAGGTGTAGGAAGTGTTGCTGAAGAGTGATTACTGAGGGCACAGAGAAATTTGAGGATGATGGACATGTTTATTGCCTTTTCGTGGTGATGATTTATGGGTCTGAACATATTACAAAGATTATCAAATTGTGTATCTTATTTATGTGCAGTTTAGTGTATGCCAGTTGTACCTCAGTAAAGCTCTTAAAATAAAGTTAATGAGATTGGTTGGGTCATCTTTAGAGTAAAAATGATCTGATAGTATTTCTCATAGAGAATTAATCACTTACTAGCTGCTCTGTTTCATTTCCCATTCAGGATATATTCTGAACAATTATCTTACCTGTTAGTGTTTACCTTTATATTAATATTTTCTTGTGATTTCTATTAGAAATTGTAAGAATTTGCTATGAAACAAATCTGTATATCAAATAAGCAGGCTTATAAAAATTAATTAGATTAAATTTAGCGAAAGAAACTTATATATTTTAATTCCAGGAATAGGAAGGGTTTCTAAATGTTTTGTGTACCTTGTTTTAAACAGGAATTTACAGCAAAATTGAATTGTTTATATTTTTCCTGGTTTTAGTGCTAGTAAAACCAAATACATAAGAAGTAATACACAGTCTTTTAGAAGTATAAAATGCATTTCTATTTTATAGATGAAAGTAATTATAGCATAGTACCATCAAGGGCATAAAAGTATAAGAGATCAAGACTAGACTAATCATAGTATTGGAAATTAAATCCTCTGTCCTAATAGATTTGTTCAAATGCTGCAGTGTTGTACTGTCTTTTTTTTTTTCACATGGGCAGGCATGTTGTACTGTCTTTTGTAAGGTGGTGTGTAGTCTGCCTTAATTTTAAGCCTGGAAGCTAGAGTGCCATAATTATGATGAGGAAAATTATATTTGTGGCTTCTAAGTGTTTTGCCAATGATGCACTGTTTTGCCAATATGCAGACATTTATTTGAAAAGAATTTACTGGACTGGATTATGTGAGTGTTTTGCAGACATGTATTTGAAAAGGGTTTATTGAACTGGATTATGCCAACTTGTATCTGTGATATGTAAAAGGTATATACTGTTAAATAAAAAATACTAAGTTGAAGTTCAGTTACTTAATATTATCAAGAATATATCAAAACTGTTCCATGTCTCAGTGCATTGTCTATGTTAAACTCAGTTTAAATGTGTTGCAGAGTTCTCTGCACAGCTAATCTTAGGTGACAAATGCTTTTTCTACCCCCTATTTATGTAACAAAGTAAAATAGCTTCATATTTCTAAACTGGGCTTTTTGTACCAGAACTTTTTTACAAACTATTTTGAGGAGACTCATTAGTTTCATTTTTTAAAAATCTTTATGTATTCTATTCTACTCCTTCTTAAACAGAGGATATTGAGTATAACCTAAGGCTATTCTATAATGCAAGGCATGTTTCAAATTCATTGTTGCACTGTACATAGTACACTTTGCATCTGAGTTTTATTTTTCTCAGCCTACTTCTTAGCCTTTTTCCTAACTTTCTGGGGAGGCAGATAACGAAGTCTGTTAAGAAGTACATGCTAAGAGAAAATAGTATCTGACTGAGGGTCAAAATGATTTTCCTCTAGATCAAACGCATGTTTTAATGCTGAAGGTGTGAGGCAGCCATGTTAGATATTCTCGACCTGAAGCTACGTATAAGATTGAGTTCCAGAATATTCAAACACCTGATAAGTTATGAGTTACTGTCCCTAACTGAGGGCTCTCGCCACTATAGAGAAATATTAAGGGAAGAGAGGGAGGGACATAATCTGTAGCAGAATACATTATAATACTAATATTCTGCTATTGCATAGCATGTACACCTAACATCATCTTATATCATTGAGTGCTTTCTCTCTGCTTATGTTAGCTATACATCATTATCTCATTTAATCATATAGCTTTATTATTCTCATTTTAAACCTGCCACAATGAGACTCAAGAGATGTTAAATAACTTGCCTTGGTCACATAGCTAATGTGCTGGTTTGAAATTGTTATGTACCCCAGAAAAGCCATGTTCTTTCCTGATCTAGTCTTGTGGGGGCAGCCATGTTTCCTTTAATACTGATTCAATATTGTGGGAGGAAACTTTGATTGGATTGTTTCCATGGAGATGTAGCACACCCAATTGTGGTTGGGGCCCTTTGATAGGATTGTTTCCGTGGAGATGTGACACACAGTTGTGGGTGTGGCATTTCGATTAGATGGAGATGTAATTCTGCCCATTTGAGGTGGGTCTTGATTAGTTTACTGGAGTCCTTTAAAAGGGGAAACATTTTGGAGAGAGTTCAGAGCCAACAGAGAGAACAGATGCAGACACAGATGTTTGAAGATGCAGAGTCCAGCAGACATCACCATGTGCCTTCCCATGAGATGCTAAGCAAGCTGAACCCAGATCTGTGTCTCAGAGAAACTAAGTGAAGGCCCACAGATGCTTAGAAAGGAAACCACTGGCCTCAGAAGCTGGAAGCAACAAACTGGGAACAAGGACCAGCTGACGCCAGCCACGTACCTTCCCAGATCAGCCTTCCTTGAGTCAGGGTATCTTTCTCTGGATGCCTTGGTTTGAACATTTTTATGGCCTTAGAACTGTATGCTTATAACGTATTAAATTCCCTTTTAATTTTCCATTCCTGCTATATTGCATTCCAGCAGCCTTAAACCAAACAGCAAGTAGTGATGGAGCTAGGATTTGACCCCAGTTCTGTTTCATTCTAAAGTCTATGCTCCTAACCACTTTGTTACACTGAAAATTCAGTTCATAGTGGATGGTTATCAGTTCTGTTTTGCATCTAAAACACTGGGGTAGGATTTCTAACTGAGTGTATATGCATATTTTAAAAGTTTTGGTAATTCTTATCACTATTAATTTAGTACAGCCATTCATAAATTGAATTGATTGAATTAGCCATTTCAATAATTTAAAGTGAAAAAGAAATTGCAATGAAATTTCATGAGTTTTGGGTGTTACTCTAAATTTATGATCATTTATGATCATTTGGACACCAACTAAAGTTTACATTTGTGCAAAATTTGAAGAAAGGGCTATCTAAGCAGTTTTTGCAGGGAGAAAAGTTTAAAGCTCTTTAAAAAAATAAGTTATTTCAAACAGCTTTGGTATTTCAAAACATTTTTTTCCAAAAGAATTTCCCTTAAGTAATTGAACTAATTATAATTAGACCATTTATTGGTCCAAAACTAGACATAGTTTTTGAAATCCTAAGAATTTTGCAGTTTCACAGTTTTGTTATTTTTATTAAGTCATATTACTCTTTAGTCTGAAACAATGTGGTTTTATTGTAAATTTGCTACATACAAGGAATTACCTCAATACTAAATTGACAGGCTTCATGAGAAAATTTCTGTTGCCTCTTAAAATCTAATTAAAGCTTTTAAAATTGTGTATACTAAAAAGAAGAAAAAAACAAGAACAAAAAGAAAAAACAAAAAAATTGTGTAGTCTAAATCTTCTGCTGAAGATCAATCATCAAGAAATAAAATCTCTCATATTAGAATATAGTACTAGAACTGTGAAAATCACACCAAAATTAGTGAGAGTAGTGAAATTTACATTGTCTTAACTCAGTCCCTCTTAGAATCTGTTTTACATTGATTAAATTCAGAAATCTGCTCTGAATATTCATAACATGTTATGATAATCAAGGAAAATATATATGTAAAAACATTTTGAAAATTAGTGTTATATAGTTAGGTGTTTTATTACTTGATTAAGATAGCTTTCTTTCAAGATCTACATGACTTATAAGTAATATATGAGTGAGTTCACACAAATAAATTATCTCATATTTATCCTAAACTGCAGTATTATAAGCATAATATATCACAAGTTTTCTAGATAGTATTGAGTAGCAGTGTTTTGGTTTGTTAGAGCCGCTGGAATGTAATATACCAGAAATGGAGTTGCTTTTAAAAAGGGAAATTATTAGATTGTAAGTTTACTGTTTTAAGGCCATAAAAATGTCCAAACTAAGGCGATCAGTAAAAGATACCTTGAATCATGAAAAGCTGATGGGTCCGGAACATTTCTGTCAGCTGGGAAGGCACATGGCTGGCATCTGCTATTCCTTTGGCTTCTGGTTTCAAACCATTTTCCCGGGGGCATTTTCTTTCTGCATCTCAAAATATCTGGATCTTGTGTTGGCTCTGAAGCTTTTTCCAAAATGTTTCTCCTTTTAAAGGACTCTAGTAGATTAATCAAGACCCTTGAAAGGATGGAGTCACATCTCCATCTAATCAAAATGCCACCCCCACAATTGGGTGTGTCACTTCTCCATGGAAGTAATCTAACCAAAAGGTCACACTTACAATTAAGTGGATCAGCTCCATGGAAACAATCAAATCAAAGGTTTCCACCCTAAATAATAGGTGTGGCTCCACAGTATTGCATCAGGATTAAAACATGGCTTTTCTGGGGTACATAATAATTTCAAACCAGCACAGCAGTAAATTACCTGATCTGTGGGAAATATATAATAATTTTGGTGTATAATATATTTGGATATTTATACATTTCTCTTACTTCAAATATGCATTATTCAAATTAGTATTTGATATTCCTAAGATTAAATCCCCTTGATTTCAGTTTGAATCTTAGTTGCTAATACTGATCTTTCTTACTGATCGCCCTGTATAAAGTAGTATAGTTCATATCCATTAACTTTAGCAGATGTGGAAAATGCAGAGGGATTCTCAAAGCTTAAAAGATTCATCTGTAGGAACTGTGATCCAGCTAATATGACTAAAACAAAAATTTACTATGGCCATGAACTATGGAAAGAGCTCAGACTGAGTCAGCCCTGGGATTGAGTCCCAACTCAATGTATTAGATTGAATCAATTCTTTCCTCTGTCAAGCCTCACTTTCTCTATCTATATAATGGGGACAGTAACCTATCCTACACAGTTGGAATGAAGATTACATTAAGATGTTCCATATGTAGTGTGGTATTTGACACATGATAGGTGTTAAATGCAAGATTTTATTTTCTGCCTTTCCTTACCCTTAGGGGAATTCTGAGAGCTGTACTGGGCTAATTCATAGACTAGCGAGGAGGAATAGTGGCCTGTCTTTACACAGTTGGAGCAGTAGAATTTTTTATTTTCTTAGAATTGAATGTCAAAACAAACTCAGTCGCCTGTTGGTGTGCAGAAAATCAGTGCCTACCAATTCTGACAGAGATTGTGCTCGATAGCATTGATTTCCTGTCAGCAGACTTTGACAATTAAATGTTTTCAAGACTTTCTTTTTGTTTGTTTGTCTGTAAAAATACATGCTAAGTTACCCTCTCCCCTATGTGAGACATGATGTTCAAGGGCATATGTCTCCCTAGCAGTGTGGGACATTACTCCAGGGATGAGCCTGGCCCTGGCACTGTGGGAATAACAAAGCCTACCTGACCGAAAGGGAGGAAAGAAATGCAACGAAATAAGGTATCAGTGACCAAGAGATTTCAAATAGAGTTGAGAGGCTATTCTGGAGGTTACTCTTATGCAAGCTTCAGCTAGATTTTGCTAATTGCCATGGTATGCCAAGCCCCAACCAACATTCCTGTAAACCCTAAAGAATCCCTGGTCTCTAAGATGCAATAAAAGTTTCATCCACTAAATTTATTTTTCAGAAACCTAAAACCTGCAGATGGTTCCTAGGCCATATAAGCCTTGAAACCCAGAGTTACCAGTCTCTCCAAGCACATTAACCAGTTACATCCCCCTATTCCATAATGTCAAAACCCCTTTTTAGCAATGTTAGAATGGTCATTGCCCAAATATCCATAAAGATTGGGAGAAGGATCAAGGGAGTAGGAAGTGTTTTAAAAGAGAAGATAGAATTTAACAAATGAGTATGACGACTGAATCATATTGATCTTTATTTTTAGTCTCCAGTGTCTTAAAGCGGCTAGAAGGAAATAACCTGAAATTGGAACGGTAACTCACGCCATACTTTGAAATTCATTCTATAACTACTTGCCAAAATGTACTTTGATAATTTATCACTTTTTATATATATGTTATATTTTACAGTAAGAAATATTACCAAAAAAAAACATATGCTAAGAACCTGAGTTAATTTTTCCTACATCAGTTCTCTAGAGTCAGAGAATAGAAAACCAAATTAGTGTTAGCAACAAGAATAAAATCTTGTACTACATTCCTTAAGTCATATTCAAAGCAGGGAAATTTTTCTATGCTCTATCATCTTAGGAAAGTGTTTAAGATTGGCACAGATTTTACATGATTCTTTCTTATCTCACATTTGATTCTTATTTTACGCTATTTAATAAAAGAGACATTTAGGAAAATGTTGAAAGTGTAATGTTTTAAAATTATGGAAGAAACTCTCCTTTCTTAGCTTGTTACTGCTATATGATTTTAACAGAAATAAAGAGTAAACACCAGTTAATAATAATCATTAATATTAACTACTAATAGCAGGGAGGCCCTGATCTCTAGCCTGTTGGTAATAATACCCAATAATACCCACCTACCCCTCCCCACCCCGCCTTCACCACTGCTGTTCAGTTAGTTGTTATGTTTTCCCATGCTGAAGTAGCCCACCTAGTGGTTTTACATTTTGACTATAAACACAAAGTTGAATTTATTTAGATATTATTAAGTCACTAAACTTGTTTTTTTCCCTTTTAAGGTTTTCAACTGAAGTAAAATTTTACCTTATTTTCAGATTCAGAGGAAGATGTTGTTGAAACACCTGCCGTGTCCCATGATGAACACACACACCAAGAGATAAAGGGCCAAAAAACTCTGGCAACTCCTGCAGTTCGCCGCCTTGCAATGGAAAACAATGTAAATTTTCTTAATATTCAAGGATGAGATTTCATATAAAGTATATATTTGTATCTTTGAAAAAATTAGCCAGCTTTCCCATGATAGAATTGTTTGACTTGGGATTAAAAACAGCACAAAAATGTCTGTTACTTTAAAGTGATTGCTGCTTAAAAGAGAAATAAGTAATTTTTATTTTATTACTTATACCATTTGAACAGTGTGTTTTTTATTATTCTTTTTTAGAGCTTAGTAACAGTGTGTACCAGTATATACCAGTGTCTTAGGTCAGGTACCCTAGAATAAGAGTGTGAGGCAGGGATTTGGGTACATTTGACTGATTTAATAAGGGAGTAAAAACCTATGAAGAGAATGAGGAAGACGATGTGGTCTCAAAGATCTGGCCTGATCCAGTGGAATGGAAAGGACCACAGAGTTGTACTACTCTGAGGCTAGGAGGCTGGCCTTTTACAGCCCCTGGAACAGGCAGTTATTAGCTGCTGCAAAGCTCCAGGCCAGTTGGCTCTGTGGCACTTTAAGTATTTTTACATTATCTCATTTAATTTGCACAACAACACTGTGAGATAAGGTGCTTTTCTCAGTCTTCCCCTGATGAGGAAACTATGTAAGACTTAGAGAGGTTGAGTGGCCCAGGGTTGCAGGCTAAATGGTAAAGTCAGAATTTTAAAGTGGGTCTGTGTAATGCCAACAACTGTTGCTCTTCATCATTATATACTGTCTCAGTAATCATCACCTTCATTATTTGAGCCCTTATCTTCCAGACACTGTACATACAGTGTCCATAATTCTCACAACAACCCTGCAGTGTGGTTTGCATTGTCCCCATTTTGCTGATGAGAAAGGGCAAGAGGGTTGACTGAATTTATCTAAAATAAAGTAAGGGGCTGAAAAATGGTAGTTGAACACTAGTCAGTCTGCCTCCAAAGCCTGAGTTATTTCCACTGTGCCCCACAATGCATATTTTTTATCTGTTTTTGAGAGACCGGGTTAAATTACAGTGGGATAAAAACAAAAGTTTACATTTTGGAAAAATGTAATAAAAGCCATTAAAATGTTCGTATCCTTTCAGCTAATTATACTACTACTGGGAAACTGGCCTAGAGAAATGATCCAGGATACATTCTTCCCTGGGTTTTATATAGCCCAGCATTAGAAGGAGAATAAATGTGAAACAATCAGGGAAATAGGTAAATTATGTTATAACCAGAGATGAAAATGTATGTATCCATGAAATGTGTTCACATGTAAACACATTTAGCATAATAGAAATAATTTGCAACGCTAGGTTGTTTAAAGGCATCAGATGAAATGATTTCATGTATTGCTTTAAAAGCTATAAAGCATGTTACCAATGGTATATATTTTTTAATTATATAGAAAGACTACCCATAGAAATACTTGATTTGGCTTCCCTATACCACTTTTTAAAGGTGTTTATAATAACTGGAGTATTTGTTTAATTATTAGAAAATTAAATAGTGGTTTTTGTTATCATAAATCACTATTCATTCTTTTCTTGTAGTTTGCATATTTATGAACTGAGTTTCTTTAAAACTAAAAACCAGCGATATTTATAGTTATTTATAATTACCCACAATTATTTGTTTAAATTCTCATAGTTCATTTAAATTAGAAACTCAGTATTTGACATGATAAAGGTCTCTGTTCTTTTGAAGACATCCTTTGAGAAGTAATAGTACAAATGAAGCAGGTCTTAAACCTAAGAAATTAATGCAGAATATGTATGAGGAGATCATTGAAGTTTATATATTTATTTTTATTTAAGTATAATTAAATCTCACTGAGAATATTTTATCTCTGTAACTAAGTACCGCAAGTACTGAAATAAACCCATATCATGTGTTTCCACAAAGTATCATAACTGCCTAGTGTAAAGTGGAACTTTATCACCTGTTGTTTACTCTGTAGGAAAGCAGTAATAGAACTCAGGTATTTGACACCTAACTTGTGAGAATTATGGACACTGTATATACAGTGTCTGGAAGATCAGGGCTCAAATAATGAAGGTGATGATTACTGAGACAGTATATAATGATGGAGAACAACAGTTGTTGGCATTACACAGACCCACTTTAAAATTCTGACTTTACCATTTAGCCTGTAACCTTGGGCCACTGATCTTCCAAATACTCCTTGGTAAGACTAGTTCCCATGTTTTGTACTGATCTTCCTAAAGCATCAGCAAAAACTAAATTGAGAGCTTTTATATGATGAATATTTTAACTGTTACCTGTCTAACTGGTAACTAGAATCAGAAGCAATGGCCTGAATTTGTTATAGTGTTTGATGCTTTTTTAAACTTTCAGTTCTCCCTCTTGTTAAACAGTCTTTAAGAAAAGGGCAAAACTAAGTAATAATTAGGCAAGAGATTTAAAAATAGCTGACTTTAAATATGTCAGTTTTCATAGCTATGGATTGTGTACAGCATTGATTATTAGGTAGTTACCACATGGACAAATGAACAGCATCTATAAAAGAACAAATGATTATTTATGAAGAATAGTTGTAGATTATAGCAATCTATTAAGATTATTTAATGGTTATTTCCTTGTACTAATTTATTGGGCAGAGATACATTTTTACCTTCAATTGATTAAATTTCACTTGAAGTTTTAATGATAGATTTCATTTTTAAGAAGTTTTATTTTTAGCATTAACTTATTTTTTAGATTAAGCTGAGTGAAGTTGTTGGCTCAGGAAAAGATGGCAGAATACTTAAAGAAGATATTATCAACTATTTGGCAAAGCAGACAGGAGCTATATTACCTCCTTCACCTAAAGCCGAAATTATGCCACCTCCAGCAACACCAAAAGACAGAACTATTCCTATACCAATATCAAAACCTCCAGTATTCATAGGGAAAGACAGAACAGAACCCATTAAAGGTAATAATAATAACAACAACAGTAACCAAACTGTAAGGCAATAATATATTTTATATTTATTTAGGGGGAAACTACTTCAAGAGATTCATGCATTTAATATGTGCTTTTAATTCTTACTAAAGGGAAATTTCAGATTTAGCATATAATTAAAAAAATGAATGGTAAGATAACAGCTTTTAGAGGAAAGCTTCAGTTTATGCTGTTAATTTCTGAGGAGTACTGCTGTAGCAAAATTCTTGAAATATAAACTTTTATATCAATAATTGTTCTATTTGAAGACTTATTCAGGGTATTTTAAGCAGTCGTTATTTTATTTAGCTTTTCAAAAGAACTGGTTCTGATTTGTTTTTTTTAATTAACTCTTAGAATGATTACCTTCCGGCATGTGAATTTTGTATATACCACAGCATTTAAAGTGGTAACCTATTATATTACTACATTTGCCACTGGGTTTGCCACGTCCTGCAGTTGGTGCTTCAGCAAGCACTGACATTAGTGGCCTTCAAATTGTATAAGGTAATGAAGACAGTAGCTCCAAGAGGAATAGTTTAGTTAAGAAAGTAAGCAACATTAGAATACCTTCTATTTTAGTGGAAAAAGGATTTGGGGAAGAATCTGAAAAAACAACAACAACAACCAAAAGGATTAAATGTTTTCCAGGCTTTCATAAAGCAATGGTCAAGACAATGATGGCAGCTCTGAAGATTCCTCACTTTGGGTATTGTGATGAGGTCGACCTCACTGAACTGGTTAAGCTACGAGAAGAATTAAAACCCATTGCTTTTGCTCGTGGTATTAAACTCTCCTTTATGCCCTTCTTCATAAAGGTGAGATTTCATTCATTTCAAACAAAGCTTGAGTAGAACATTTACACTTTCATTTTGCAAATATGCAATGTGTCAACCATGGGTATGCATAAAAATATTATGTCTGACCATATCACATAGTTAGAAAATTATGCAAACTCACCATTTCCTTGTTTCATAGGAATTTATAAAATAGAAATTTCTCTGTCACATTTATATCTCCTTATCTTGTGAGCTTGGTGGGATGATCCTGTCAGGTAGGTTAAGGTGGTTGTTTTGGGGGGAGATTGAGAAAATATTCCATCTGTCCCCTGCTCCTGTCGTGCCATACTCTCAAGGAAAAATCAGACAGACTTGTAAGCTGAGAGAAAGAGCTGGAGAATGAGAAGTTAAAAATATGCGAGTGGGAAGGACTGTTGCACCAAGGCCCTGGCATTAGGTAAAGCATGAGATGAAGACCCTCCTGAAGGAGGTAACCTTGAAAATCTAGAAACTACCATCCTGTGTTTCTGATGGGTTCTTCTTACTGCTTCCTGGTAACGGCAAATCTGCTCGGAAGCAATGATAAACCAGCTCTTTAATATATTGAATCTCTTTTATTACGTTTTTTCTCCATCATTCCAGCCTGAATGAAATATCTAGTCTTTGTTTTGAATATAAAACTTAGTATGCTTTATTTAAAATGAAAAAACATTTTTTTCCTGTCTGTCTAAGTTTCAGATCTTTTGGAAATCACTACAAAAATACTGTACAGGGAGAAAAGTTACCTCTAATCCAGTGTATACAGACATTGTTTTTCATGTACAAATTGTGGATTAAACTGAAAGTACTGTTCTTATGTGTAACACTTTAAATTAACATTACTTATAGATTTTACGTAAGGAAGATTAAAGTTACAATTATCAAAACAGTTGCTTAATAAAACTTTTAAGTCCTAAAAGTTACGGGGTTCCACCATAAGTACATGGAACCTTGGGTAGGGCATGAGATTTTATAGGTTTGTCCAGAGTGATGCCCTGATAAATCCCAGAGAGATTTGAACAGTGAATAAAAAAATATTTGCCAAGTCCCCATGGGGGGATGATGAGAAAGGGGGAAAATTCAACTTCCCCAAGTGGGAAATTCTTGATATTCTCACAAGCAGTGGAGACAACCAAAGCAGTAGGCTGAGCCCCCAATCTTGGAGTTTGTTCATATGAAACTTAACCCCACAAAGTGTAGGCTAAGCCTACTTAAAATTAGGCCTAAGAGTCACCCACAAGAGAACCTCTTTTGTTGCTCAGATGTGGCCGCTCTCTCTCTCTCAGCCAACACGACAAGAAAACTCACTGCCCTCCCCCTTTCTACGTGAGACATGACTCCCAGGGGTGTGGACCTTCCTGGAAACATGGGACAGAAATCCTAGAATGAGCTGGGACTCAGCATCAAGGTGTTGAGAAAACCTTCTCGTCCAAAAGGGGGAAGAGTGAAATAAGACAAAATAAAGTGTCAATGGCTGAGAGATTCCAAACAGTTGAGAGGTTATCCTGGAGGTTATTCTTATGCATTAAATAGATACCACTTTTTAGTTAAGCTGTAATGGAGAGGCTGGAGGGAACTGCCTGAAAATGTAGAGCTGTGTTCCAGTAGCCATGTTATAGCTTTCACAGTGTGACTGTGTGAGGTAGATACCTTTTCGACAGATGAGTAAAACATACAGATTAAAAATAAATAATAGGGGGAACAAATGTTAAAATAAATTTAGTAGATTGAAATGCTAGTGATCAATTAAAGGGAGGGGTAAGGGGAATGTTATCTATGAATTTTTTTTTTGTTTTCTTTTTATTTCTTTTTCTGAATTGATACAAATGTTCTAAGAAATGATCATGATGATGAATGTACAACTATGTGATGATATTGTGAGTTACTGATTGTTCTAGTTTGCTAGCTGCCAGGATGCAATATACCAGAAATGGAATGGCTTTTAAAAAATGGGAATTTAGTAAGTTGCTAGTTTACAGTTCTAAGGCTGAGAAAATGTCCCAATTAAAACAAATCTATAGAAATGTCCAATGAAAGGCATCTAGGGAAAGATACCTTGGTTCAAGAAGGCTGATGAAGTTCAGGGTTTCTCTCTGAAGTGGAAGGCACATGGCGAACACAGGGTTTCTCTCTCATCTGGAAGGGCACACGGCAAATATGGCATCATCTGCTGGCTTTCTCTCCTGGCTTCCTGTTTCATGAACTCCCCGGGAGGCATCTTCCTTCTTCATCTCCAAAGGTCACTGGCCGGTGGATTCTGCTTCTTGTGGCTATGTCATTCTGCTCTGCTCTCTCTGAATCTCTTTCATTCTCCAAAATGTTTCCTCTTTTATAGGACTCCAGAAACTTAATCAAGACCCACCCAAATGGGTGGAGACACCTCGTCACCTAATCCAGTTTAACAACCAGTCCTGATCAAATCACATCTCCAGGGAGATGATCTGATTACAGTTTCAAACATACAGTATTGAATAGGGATTATTCTGCCTTTATGAAATGGGATTTTGATTAAAACATGGCTTTTCTAGGGGACATATATCCTTTCAAACTAGCACACTGATTATATATGAGGAATGAAATGATTATATGGTAAGAATGTTTGTGTTTGTTATGTTTAAAAAAATTAATAAAAAAAAAGTTGAGTTCCTAACACATCTTTTCATTAAATTTTTCTTTCAATGATCCACTTTCTTAACCCAGTTTAATCACTGTGAAATTTCTTATATATTGAACCTTTTTCCTTAATTTCCTAGTTTGAGGATTTTGTTTACTTTTTTTTCTGTCAAGACCATGCACCCATAGACAAAAATAATAATGAACACAATGCATACAAAGACATCTTAGTTGGACTAGATGAGGATGGTGGGGAAGGGGACTCTTTTTAAGAAAGATTTTAAGCACTTTTATTTTCCTGTGTTTTAATTTTAATACAAGGCATGACAACCAAATGTAATTTGTGAACCCGGACTAGATCCTAAATAGGTAGGGGTTGAAGCTATAAAGAATATTTAAGGATCAGTTAGGGAGATCTATGAACAGAAGAGGAATGGTTTCAAGGGGAAAAAAAGGAAAGGGAGAGATTAAGGGAGACGGTAGAGAGGTAAGAAATGAATGCAATGAAGGAAGACTTACCCTCTACCATGAATGTTTGATCTAGCTGTATCCTTCCCTTGGCCAAGGACATCAGGTGGCCCCTATGGATTAGTGCTATTATTGAATGACTCTTAAATATCTTGTGAGTGGTGATGATTTGGTGGTAATGGAAGGTCCTTCTTAGGAAATACACGCTGAAGTACTTAGAAGTAAAGTATTATATCTACAGCTCATTTTAAAATGATTCAAAGAGAAAGGAAAAGTGGGAAAATTGTTGACAGTTGTTGAAGGTAGGTACTATTCTTTCAACTCTTCTGTAGGTTTTAATTTTCTCAAGATGAAGGATTGAGAAAAAATTTTTAACATTAACATGGAAACACAACACTAGATAAGAAATATGGAAAAATGAATAATTAGGTTTATATTATGCCATTTAGTATAAAAGGAGAGATTAAGGGTGAAGAAGGCAGAGAAGGAAAAATAGATAAGATTAAGGGAGATTTGGATTTACAAGTAGATGTTTGAGCCAGCTCTGCCTTTCCCTTTGCAGAGGATATCGACTAGAGCACTAGCCTTTTATGGTCACTGCACTGTGAAATCCTTATTGCATGTTCTTTCTCACTAAGAAATAGCTTACTTGTTTTTGTCTATTTGTGTGTGTAATTCAAAGTGTATTTTTGGACTATAAGTTTACTTTTCATGGAAATCCTAAAACTGAATGTAAGTAATTACTTAAAATTTAGACATTTTCTTTGAAATTTCAATCAGTCTATATAGTTATTTTAAAAACTTCCTTGATTCAGAAGCTGTCTGACTCCTCTGTCTTTTATGCTTATTATTAGAGTGACCTGGTTCCACATTGCTTGAATGTTACATTCACAGTAGTATGTCTGGGTACATGTAGCCTTTAAATTACAGCCAGCATAAATAGGAGTTGTTTTGCTCCCTCCTTTACACCTCTTCTAACTTCTAATCCCCTTTCCTGTCTGGGTTAGACATTGCTAAAGTTGCATTCTCCTTCTTTTAACAGGCTGCTTCCTTGGGATTATTACAGTTCCCCATTCTTAATGCTTCCGTGGATGAAAACTGCCAGAACATAACATACAAGGTTTGTTATGCATTGTGAAAGTGTTCTTGATAGAAATACAAAATGGTGCAAATGTGCTTGTAGGTTAGAAATGCTTCAAGTAGTGATCTTTTATAGATTAGAATTAAATGTTTGGGATATGAATTAGTCAGTTTTCTAAGGAAACAGACAGAAGAGAGGGAGAGAGAGAGAGGGAGAAGGGGAAAGAGAGAAAGAGGAAGAGGAGTATTATAAAATATATTATAGGAATTGGCTCACATGATGGTTCTGAATTGTGAATTGTCACAATTCATTTGGGCAAGTCTTAATTCTGTGGGGCAGGCTGCAATGAGCCCTAATGAAGGGATCAATGAATTCCTCCAGGAGAAACTGGCTGGCTGAAGTATAGAAAGAAATTTTTCTTTTTGACTGCTGAAATTTTAAATTCTCGGTTTAAACCTTCAGCTGATTGGATGAGACTTCTCTCATTGCTGAAGGCAGTCTCCTTTGTTTAGGTTTAATCAGCCATAGATGCAATTCCATTCACTGCATTTAAATCCAGGAAATATCCTCACAGTAACAATCAGGCCAGTGCTTGCTTAACCAAACAACTGAACACCATAACCTAGTGAAGACAAAGGGACTTAACCATCCCAGGGTAGAATAGTAAACTTAAGTGTTTGAAGAACTTTGTATTTATTCTTAATAATAAATAATAATGATACTGCAGATATGCAGATTTCCATTTTTCTTAAATTATTTTTTTATTCGTGCAGTTGCGGGTTTATAGAAAAAATCATACAGGCTGTACAGAGTTCCCATATTATATTATGCACCCCCATTCCCTGTTTTCCCAGTTATTCCCCTTATTAACATTTTGCTTTTCTGCTTAAAATAATGGAAATATACAGCTGTGAGGCAATGGGTTATGTTACTCACTCCCCTCAAAAAGAACCCTCTCAAAATGGAATTCTGGGCGGGCCACAGTGGCTCTGCAGGTAGAGTTCTCACCTGCCATGCTGGAGACCCGGGTTCGATTCCAGTGCCTGCCCATGCAAAAAAATAAAAAATAAGAAAAATAATAATAATAAAAAAATGGAATTCCTGGAATCTTTAAAGACAAGAATTGTTTAAAAGAGAAAAATAATGAGAGTTTGAGTTCAGTTTGAGTGAACTTTCCTGTTAGGGAGTGAAAATTAATTAAGATATTACTTTTTCTGGGCTGCCAGTCTTTATTTACAGTTCTTATTAGAAATATGTAGCCGGAAAATGAGCTTAGATACTTTGAAGGGGTCTGATCTAAAATATTAGTATATGATTAATACAGAAAGGCTGTAAATGCAGTTAATTTTCTATTTTGTGAGTAAAATGGAGTTATAAAAGTAAGATGCAGTGGGCCACGGTGGCTCAGCAGACAGAGTTCTTGCCTGCCATGCCAGAGACCTGGGTTCAGTTCCTGGTGCCTGCCCATGCAAAAAAAAAAGTAAGATGCAGGCTGTATTGACTTTAATGATTGGAACTACCTGGTCATGGTGTTCTAATGTAATTTTTCAAATTACAAAATAATTTTTCTATTGAAAATTTTTAATTAGAAAGACTTTATAAGTGTATTAATATTAATATTTCCTGATTAATTTTATACTTGTTGCAAAAAATTATTTGCCTTCAATCTTATGACCCTAAGATAATTTACTGTTTATCCTTCTAGGATTTCAGTTTTACATGCCTTAAAAAAATGGAATTATACATGCTTATCTTTTTCATTTAATATATTACGGACAGTATTCCATGTCAATAAATACAGCTGTTTTTTATTTCAACTGTGACTTATTAAACATTCTGATTATTTGCAGTTTCTCAAACTTATTAAAAATCTTTACTCAACATAGCTGTGCATCTCTTACATACTTTTGTGTTTCTCTCCTTAGCACAAATTTTTATAAATGGGAATTTTTTGGAATATATTGTCAGATGTGCTCCAGAAAATCTACAGTAATTTACATTCCACCTACAATTTAAGAAATGAATAGTTGCCTTATATTCTTGCCAACAACAAAAAATTTATCCTTTTTTTTTTTTTTTTAGGCTTCTCATAATATTGGGGTAGCGATGGATACTGAACAAGGGTTGATTGTCCCTAATGTAAAAAATGTTCAGATCTGCTCTGTATTTGAGATTGCTAGTGAATTGAACCGTCTCCAGAAATTGGGCTTTGCAGGTCAGCTCGGAACCACTGATCTTACAGGAGGAACATTTACTCTTTCCAACATTGGATCAGTGAGTAATCATAATGTTCAAATTCACAAACCATAACTTAAGAATTCTGATCATATGCTCAGTTAAGGATACTGTAAAATTTCATTCACCATTTGTCCCTCTAAGAAGTTTTCTACTCTTCCTTTTTTTTTTTTTTTTTTTTAGATTGGTGGTACCTATGCCAAACCAGTAATATTGCCACCTGAAGTAGCGATTGGGGCTATTGGATCAATTAAGGTATGTTTATCAAATAATTGAAAAACAGAGTTTAAAAAATTGGGAGAGGTAAACGCAAAGAAGAGTAACCATTTCCAAGGCTTTCCCCTTACTTTGTAGGTTTGAATTTTTAAAGTTTGGCTCTGTGAGCCTATTATTTCTTCGTAAGATCTAGGCCTACAATTCAGGTGGCTGCCTCCACATATATTAAATGGTAGTGCTCTGGATTGTTTCTGTATTGATCAACCACTGTGGGTTATACCAGGCACAGATGTGAGTCTTCATAAATAAGCACAAATACAGCCGATCTGTTTCTATCAGAGTACCAAAGAATAATAGTAAACCCACCAAATTATTATTTATAACTAACCAAGACATGCATTTTTCTCAAACTTTACTCTGTTCATGAATCATTTGGACTATTAGCTAAAAATCCAATTTTTTGGCCTTGTTGGACAGGACCCTCATGACTTACACACTAAACAAGATGCCAGATTGTTCCAGCACATGTGATCTGTGGCCGTATTTAGGAAACATTGATTTAGATGCAATGATATTCTTTTCTTCCATTTTAATTATGCTCAAGTATTTAAGGAAAACACAAAAGATATTTAGAAGAAACAAAATTTCTTGAGATGAAACACAAAGTTTAAATAACTTGTGATAAAAGCATTTTATTCACTTCAAATTAAGTCTTGATTTCCTAAATTTGATGAAAACTGTAAAATGACACCCATCAATTCAGCAATATCCTGTTACAAGATAAGCACAGATGCACACACGCACATCCCCAACCACATAGCAAAATACACAATAAAAAAAATGCTGAAAGTTGTTATAAAGAACCAAAACTTAAAGAATTCAGAAGTATAAGCCAAATTATATAAAGTAATACAAAGATAACAATGACAGCTCACTTCTCATAATCTTGCAAGCCTAAAGGCAATGGACATACATAAAAATTATTAAAGAAAAAATGGAAAGAAATAAAACAAAAACTAAACCTATCAATATATAAATCCATATTCTGTGAAAATACTTTTCAAAATAAAGGAGAAATATACTTTATTCTGACAAAATTTTGCTGCCTCATTTAAAAATTGAAATACAATTCACTGTTAAAAGCAAAATTATTAGTAATTTTTTTAAGCAGTTTTATTGAGATAAATTCATATTGCATACATTGATTGCACACTCTGGATGGATTGCATGGTATGTGAAGATGGTTTAATTTTGACATAACCTAACCTTCTTATTTTTATTTTTCTGGTAATTCCCTTTTTTTTTTTTTTTACATGGGCAGGCTCCGGAAATCAAACCCAGGTCTCTGGCATGGCAGGCAAGAATTCTGCCACTGAGTCACTGTTGCCCACCCTTAATTCACTTTTTTTTTTTTTTTGTCAATTACCCGGACCTTAATTCATTTTTTTTTTTACATGGGCAGGCACCGGGAATCGAACCCGGGTCCTCTGGCATGGCAGGCAAGCATTCTTGCCTGCTGAGCCACCATGGCCCACCCCCTTAATTCACTTTTAACATATATATATTTTAAATAACAGGTAGAAGATTAGAAATTAAAAACAAATAGATTAGATCAATGCCAGGATGGTGGCTTAGTGAGGTGTGAGATTTAGTTCGTCTTCCAGAGCAGCTAGTAAATAGCCAGGAGCAGTACAGAACAACTGCTGGGGCCACATCAGTGACTGGACACACAGCATACCCCAGTCTGGACAAGCTGGACTGGCTGCAAGCCCACCCAAAACAATGTGTTCCTCAAGCTGCCACGGCCAGTGCCCTGCCCCTTCCCCACAGGCTGCTTCCCAGAGGGGAAAGGAAAGAGACTTTACTAGTAGCAAGGGGCTGAGTGCAACCAATCTCCAATTGTGGAATTAATCAACAAATTCTGACTACTAAAAATGGGCCCCCAGCTCAGCTGAACCTCCAGTAAAATCTGAGGTTGCTGGGTTTTGCCCCAGTGCAGAGGGGGCAGGGCTGATGGAAAAAGAAAAAAGAAAAAAAAAAAAAAACACAGAGTTTTTTCAGATTGAACAGCACAAAATACTTGAAAGGGTCTGGGCGCTGAAGAAAAGGAGGGGACACATAGGACCTGGAGACACACAAAGCAACAAACTTAAGCTCTCGATTAGCAAACCTGAGGAATGGAGGTCCTGCACTGAAAAGGATTTTTCTTTTTCTTTTTTGTGGCTGTGTTTCTATGGCTTGACTACTCTTTGGATACAGCTGCAGGGCTTCTCAGGCTCCAACTGCCCCAGGCATGGGCAGAATTAAGCTTCTTTGAGAGTTTGTCTGGAGCCTGTGCCTTCCCCAGGAAGGGGGTGGGGCCCAGCTCTGGTGGAATCCCTCCCACAAGGAATTCAGATCCCAGGGTCTGGATAAGTGAACCGATTAAAGCCAGGCTACAACCTCTCCTCTGTCTCAACCATGCCTCCAGCAGGGAGAGTCTGCTGAAGTTAAAGGTACCACATCACCTTATGCTGGTGGGACCCTCAGACAGACAAATGCCACATACCAGGCAGGATAGGAAAAACAGAGTCCAGAGGCTTCACAGGAAAGCCTTTCAACCTGCTGGGTCTCACACTCAGGGAAAACTGATGCAGGTGACTCTTTCCTTCTGAGAGGAGGCCAATTTGGTCTGGGAAAATCTGGCTGGGGTCTATAATACCTAAGTAGACCCTCCTAAGGGGAAAAAAGAAAAGGCACCATACAGACAGGGCAAGAAAGAAGAAAACAAGAACTGAAAAATTCTGATCTGTAAAACAAAACCTGAGCTAGAGGTCTAGAATAAGCTGAACTGAATGTCAAAGAACAGATAGACGACAAAGTCATCCAGGAAGAAAATCCTAGGTAAAAAAAAAAAGTGAAAACAATCTCCAGAATAAACTAATTAAGGAAATTAAATGCCTAGACACCAGCAAAAAATAATGAATCATACTAGGAAAATTGAAGATATGGCCCAGTCAAAGGAACAAACCAACAATTCAAATGAGATACAGGAATTGAAACAATTGAAATATTCTATATTCAGAATATACAAACAGACATGGAAAACCTCATCAAAAATTAAATCAATGAATTGAGGGAGGATATAAAGAAGGCAAGGAATGAATAAAAAGAAGAAATCGAAAGTCTGAAAAAACAAATCTCAGAACTTATGGGAATGAAAGGTACAGTAGAAGAGATGAAAAAACAATAGAAACCTATAATGTCAGATTTCAAGAGGCAGAAGATAGGATCAGTGAGCTGGAGGATGGGACATCTGAAATTCGACAAGCAAAAGAAAATGTATGGAAAAATATGAGCAGGGACTCAGGGAATTGAATGACAACATGAAGCACATGAATATACATGTTGTGGGTGTCCCAGAGGGAGAAGAGAAGGAAGAAGGAGGAGAAAAACTAATGGAGGAAATTATCACTGAAAATTTCCCAACTCTTATGAAAGACTTAAAATTACAGATCCAAGAAGTGCAGTGTACCCCAAAGAGAATAGATCCAAATAGATGTACTCCAAGACATTTACTAATCAGAATGTCAGAGGTCAAAGAGAAAGAGAGAATCTTGAAAGCAGCAAGAGAAAAGCAATCCATCAC
>PVIY010035897.1:0-25884 GCA_004026745.1 Myrmecophaga tridactyla
TTAGACAGTAGTTCAAAACAGCATAAAGAAATAAAGACCTCTTTGAAAAGTAACCATTTGGGTAATTATAAGAGTATAGGGACAGTGTACAGGCATACCTCAGAAATATTGTGGCTTCAGTTCCAGATCACCTCAATAAAGAAATAACACAACAAGGCAGGTCACATGAAATTTTTAGTTTTCAAGTGCATATAAAACTTACACTATATTGTAGACTATTAACTGTACAATAAAATTATATCTAAAAAGACAATGTACATATCTCACACAAAATGAGCACATGCAGTTGGTAAAATGGTGCTGATGGAATTGCTTGATGCTAGATTGTCACAGATCTTCAATTTCTAAAAAAACACAGTGTTTGGGAAATTCAGTAAAGCAAATCACAATAAAATGAGGTATGCCTGCATGTGTATGCTATTAAAGTCAAGCTAGTATTAAAACATAATTGTTATATATTTAGGATGTTACATTTTAATCCCATGGTAACCACAAGGAAAATATATGAAAAATATTTCCAGATAGAAATGAGAAGTGACTCAATAAAGGCACTATACAAAAAAAATCAAATAAATATAAAAGTAGGCATAAATGGAAGAATTGAGTGAAAAAAGTTATTAGACATATAAAGGCTAAATGGAAAAATAAAGTCCTACATTAGTGTAGTTACTTTAATTCAAGACAAAGATCTAGGACTAGGCAAAGAATTCTTAGAATTGACATTAGAAGCATGACCCATAAAAGGAAATATTGATATACTGAACTTCATCAAGTTAGAATCTTTTGCTCTAAGACCCTGTTTAGAGGATTAAAAGACAAGCTAAGGCCAGATAAAATAGTTACAAACCACATATCTGACAAAATTCTAGTATCTAGAATACATAAAGAACTTCTAATAGTAAACAATAAAAAGCTAAAACTCTAGCAAATGGGCAAAATACATGAAGAGACATTTCACTGAAGAGGATATAAATATGACAAATAAGCAAATGAAAAGATGTTCAACATCATTAGCCATTAGAGAAATGCAAATTAAAGCCACAATGTAGTACCAGTATATACCTATCAAAATGGCTAAAATTAAGAAAAAAAAAAAAACAGTGATGACACCAAATGCTGATGAGGACACAGAGAAACTCGATCACTCATACATTGCTGGTGTGGTTTAACATGTATGGCCACTCTGTAAGACAGGTTGACATTTTCTTAAAAACAGAACATATGAGAATGATGTGATCAAGGTGGCAGACTGAGACACTTCTGTGATGGGGTGGGCTTCAGTTCCTCCATAGAATTTTTAAACAAGAAACAAACAGAACCATCTTTCTCAGAGTTCTGGACAACAATTAAAGGGTTGCAGTAACTGTGTGAGCACTGAATCAAGAAAAAGCAACTTCAAAATGATAGGAAAACTTTGTGTTGCCTTGGCTGACCCTTCTCCCACCTTCTCTGGATTGGTGCAGAGCTGGCAGGCACTAACAATGTGGGTTCCTGGTCCTGGTTCTGGAGGGAGCAGAATGGCCCTTGTAAACATTCTGGGGTATCTGTACCAATCGGACTGGTGGCACCCTAAAGAACTGAACCAGGACACTTGTCTATGGCTTGCCCTGCATGTAGAAGCAGCTCTCAGGATATGTGAAGCAGTGGGGAAAACAATCAAATCACAGCTGCCCAAGGCAAGGAATTGCTGGCTTGAAGACATACAATCGAGTGCCCAAGACTGGGAGGTCAATCTGTTTCCTGGGATAAGAATGGTATTTGGATAGGGGAAATTCATAAGGTCATATGTGATTGTCCAAAACAAGAGTTATGCTCAGAAAAGACCCAGGAGGCTCCCTACACTATTGCCTCAAACTGTCCTTTAGTTTCATCGTTATTCTGGTTAATCTCTGAAGGAAAGCCCTCTCACAGACCAATCTGCAAAGATTGTTTCATGTTGTTGGCTCCTGATCTTCAAGGAAATTTCTATCATAACACTAAAAGTAAACAAGTTTAAGCAACAGACTCCTCAGTTACTAAATTCCAGAGTTAACAGAGTGAAATATTAACATATCCAGTGTGCAACCAAAGGTAACAAGGCATATGAAGAAACAGGAAATGATAACTCATTCAAAGGAAAAGAATGAAGCATCAGAAACCGTCAATGAAGAAACCCAAAGTTGGGTCATAATAAATACTTTTTTTAAAAGTCTTAAATATACTCAAAGAGCTACAGGAAAACATTGACCTGGAAAAAACAGAAAAATGACATATGAACAAAATGAGAGTTTTGATAAAGAGATAGAAACCATGAAAAGGAATCAAACAGAGCTGAAGACCACCATAACTGAAATTAAAAATTTCCTAGAGTGTTTCAAAAGCAGGTTAGAGCTGACAGAAGAATCAGTGAAGTTGAGATAAGACAACTGAAATTATTTAGTCTCAGGAACAAAAGGCAAAAATAATGAGGAAAAGTGAACCCAGCTTAGAAACCTGTGAGACACCATCAATAATACTAATATATGTATCATGGGAGTCCCAGAAGGGAAAGAAAGAGAGAAAGCATCAGAAAGAATATACAAAAAAAGAATGGTTGATCTTCCCAAATACATACCCAAGAAGTGCAATGAACTTCAAACAGAGAAACTCAAAGAGATCCACATCAAGACACAATATAATCAAATACCAGAACGCATTATAATCAAATACAGAATTTTCTTTGGTATTCAAAGAATTCTGTAAGCTGCAAGAGAGGAGCAACATAATGTTCTTTTGTTAAGTTTTTTAATTAATAAAAAAGTTAAAAAAAAAAGAGAGGAGCAACATCTCATGTACAGGGAAGCCTCAGTAAGATTAAATATTGATTTCTCACCAGAAACCATGGAGGCCAGAAAGCAGTAGGATGACATATTTAGAGTGCTGGAAAAAAGTTACCAGCCAAGAATGCAATATTTGACAAAACTGTCCTTCAAAAAGGAAGGAGAGAGTAAGATATTCCCATATAAACAAATGCTGAGAGAATTTGTTACCACTAGACCAGCCCTACAAGGAATTCTAAAGGGAGTACTTCAGGTTAAAAAGTAAGGGCAATAGACAGCAAATGAAGGCATATGGAGAAATAAAGGTCTCTGATAAAGGTAATACTGGAGTAAATATAAATGCTGGTATTACTGGATTTTCGTTTTGTAACTCCACTTTTTACTTTTTAGAGGACCTAAAAAAAAAAAAGGAATAAAAATTAATGATAAATCTATGGTTTGGGATACACAATGTATAAAGATCTAAATTGTGACAAAAACAAAATTAAAGTGGATAGCGGGTAGAGGGGTATAGGAACATAGTTTGTGTATATTATTGAAGTTAGATTGCTATAAAATAAAATGAGATTATTATAGATTTACCAAGTTAAATTTAAGCTCCATGGAAATTCCAAAGAAAATATCTGAAAAATCTTCACAGAAAGAATTGAGAAGGAATTCTAAATCTTTCACTAAAAAAGTTCAACAAAATACAAAGAAAGACATTACAGAGAGAATTAAGGGGCAAAAAGGTATATAATACTTACAAAAACCAAATAGCTAAATGGCAGAAGAAAGTTCTATATTATCAGTAGCTGTTTTAAATGAGTATATTAAAATATTCTGACAAAAGTCAGAGATTGGCAAAATGGATAAAAAAAAAAAACATGACCCAATATATGCTGTTTATAGGAACTCACACTAAATACAAGAACAACTAACACACGGAGTTTCAAAGTGAAAGGATGAAAAAACATTCAATGCAAATAGTAAACAAAGCACAGCAAGAGTGGCAACATTATTAGCAGATAACATATACTTTAAAAGGGACAAAGAATACTATATATTGATAAAACAGACAATTCTTGAGGAAGATATGCAATTATGACCATATATGCACCTAATAAAATTATATGAAGCAAACATTGACAGATTTGAAAGGAGAAATATGCAGTTCTACATTAATAGGTGGGACCAACACACCACTTTAATAATTGGTAGACCATCTGGACAGAAGATCAATAAAGAAACAATAACTAGACCTAACAGGTATATTTAGGGCACTTCATCCAAATACAACAGAATGTACATACTTCTCAAGGGCACATACATCATTCTCTATAATAGACCACATGATACATGATAAAACAAGTTCCAATAAATTAAAAAATTTTTGAAATCATACAAAATATCTTCTCCAACCACAGTGGAATTAAGCTAGAAATTACTAACAAGAGAACTGAAAAATCCATAAATATGAGGATCTTAAACAATTGGTCATAAAAGAAATAATCACAAGGGGGATTAGGAAATATCTTGAGTTGAATTAAAGCAACACTACAACATACCAAAAGTTATGGGATAGAGCAAGGCAGTTGTTTTGTTTTGTTAAAACTACTGGAATGCAATATAACAAAAATGGATTGGCTTTTCTAAAGGGGATTTATTAAGTTACAAGTTACAATTCTAAGACTGTGAGAATATCTAAATTAAGGCACCAAGAAGAGGATACGTTCACTCAAGAAAGGTTGAGTCTGGGATTTCTCTGTCACATGGGAAGGCACATGGCAAAATTTGCTATCCTTTTGTCTGGCTTCTGGTTTCAAACGGCTCCTCATCATCTCCAAGCACCTGTGACTGAACTTTCTCTAAAATGTTCACCTCTTAGAGGACTCCAGAAGCTAATTAAGACCGAACTTGAATGGGTGGGATAACATCTCCATGGAAATAATCGAATCAATAGGTCCCACCCACAATTGGGTGGGTCATAGCTCCATAGACATAACCCAATCAATAGATTCCACCCACAATAGGTCTGCACCCACAAGATTAGATTAAAAGAGCATAGCTTTGGTTGGTCTTGGTCAAGATGGTGGCTTAGCAAGGTGTGAGATTTAGTTCACTCTCCAGAGCAGCTAATAAATAGCCAGGAACAGTACAGAGCAACTGCTGGGTCCACATCAGTGACTGGACACACAGTGTACAATAGTCTGGACCAGCTGGACCAGCTGCAAGCCCACCCAGAACCATGAGTTCCCAAAGCCATGGTGGCCAGCTCCCCTCCCCCACAAGCTGCTTCCCAGAGGGGAAAGGAAAGGTACTTTACCAGCAGCAGGGACTGAGTGCAACTAAGCTCCAATTTTGGAATTAATTAACAAATTCTGACTACTAAAAATAGGCCCCCAGCTCAGCTGAACCTCCAGTAAAAGCAGAGGTCATTGGTTTTTGCCCTGGCACAGAGTGGGCAGGGCTGATGGAAAAAGCGAAAAAAAAACAGAGGTTTTTTTGGATTTGAAAAGGTCTGGGCCCTGAAGGAAAGGAGGGACACATAGGACCTGGAGATACACAGAGAAGCATACCAATTTAAGCTCTTGATTGGCAAACCTGAGGAACGGGGGTCCTGCTCTGAAAAGGATTTTTCTCTTTCATTTTGGTGGCTGTGTTTCTATGGCTTGACTGCTCTTTGGATACAGCCGCAAGGCTTCTCAGGCTCCACCGCCCCAGGCATAGGCAGAATTAAGCTTGTTTGAGTGTTTGTCTGGAGCCTGTGCCTTCCCCAGGAGAGGGGTGGGGCTCAGCTCAGGTGGAATCCCTCCCTCAAGGAGTTCAGACCCCAGGGTCTGGAAAAGTGAAGCAAATAAAACCAGACTACAACCTCTCCTCTGTTTCCACCATGCCTCCAGTAGGGAGAGTCTGCCAAAGTTAAAGATACTGCATCATCTTATGCTGGTGGGACCTGCAGGCAGACAACGCCACATACAGGGCAAGATAGGAAAAATGGAGAGCCCAGAGACTTGGTAGGAAAGACTTTCAATCTGCTGGGATTCACCCTCAGGGAAAACTGAAGCAGGTGACTCTTTCCTCCTAACAGGAGGCCAGTTTGGTCTGGGAAAATCTGGCTGGGGTCTATAATACCTAAGTAGACCCTTCTAAGGGGGGGGTGGTGGTAAAAGGCACCATACAGGCTGGGCAAGAAAAAAGAAAACAAGAACTGAGAAATTCTGATAAGTTAAACAAAACCTAAGCTAGAGGTCCAGAATAAGGTGAACTGAATGTCAAAGAACAGATTGACAACAAAGTCATCCAGCAAGAAAATCCTAGGTAAAAAAAATGAAACAATCTCCAGAATAAACTAATTAAGGAAATTAAATGCCTGGATGCAAGCAAAAAATAATGAGTCATACTAGGAAAATTGAAGATATGGTCCAGTCAAAGGAACAAACCAATAACTCAAATGAGATACAGGAGTTGAAGCAATTAATTTAGAATGTTTGAACAGACATGGAAAACCTCATCAAAAGTCAAATCAGTGAATTGAGGGAGGATGTAAAGAAGGTAAGGAATGAACAAAAAGAAGAAATCAAAAATCTGAAAAAACAAATCACAGATGGGAATGAAAGGCACAGTGGAAGAGATGAAAAAAAACAATGGAAACCTAAAATGTCAGATTTCAAGAGGCAGAAGATAGGATTAGTGAACTGGAGGACAGGACATCTGAAATCTGACAAATAAAAGAAAATATAGGGAAGAGAATAATGGAAAAATATAAGCAGGGACTCAGGGAATTGAATAACAACATGAAGCTCATGAATATACGTGTTGTGGGTGTCCCAGAAGGAGAAGAGAAAGGAAAAGGAGAAAAACTAATGGAGGAAATTATCACTGAAAATTTCCCAACTGTTATGAAAGACTTAAAATTACAGATCCAAGAAGTGCAGCATACCCCAAACAGAATAGATCCAAATAGATGTACTCCAAGACACTAATCAGAATGTCGGATGTCAAAAAGAAAGAGAATCTTGAAAGCAGCAAGAGAAAAGCAATCCATAACAATCAAGGGAAGCCCAATAAGACTATGCATAGATTTCTCAGCAGAAACCATGCAGGCGAGAAGACAGTGGGATGATATATTTAAATTACTAAAAGAGAAAAACTGCCAACCAAGAATTCTATATCCAGCAAAATTGTCCTTCAAAAATGAGGGAGAAATTAAAACATTTTCAGACAAAAAGTCAGTGAGAGGATTTGTGATCAAGAGACCAGCTTTGCAAGAAATACTGAAGGGAACACTAGAGACAGATATGAAAAGACAAGAGAGAGAGGTGTGGAGAAGAGTGTAGAAATGAAGACTATCAGTAAAGGTAAAAAGAAGGAAAATTAGATATGACATATAAAATCCAAAAGGCAAAATGGTAGAAGAAAATACTGCCCATACAGTCTAAGTGTTAATGGATTAAACTCCCCAATCAAAAGACTTAGACTGGCAGAATGGATTAAAAAGCAGGACCCATCTATATGCTATCTACAGGAAATGCATCTTAGACCCAAGGATAAACAGGTTGAAAGTGAAAGGTTGGGAAAAGATATTTCATGTAAATAACAATCAGAAAAGAGCAGGATTAGCTATACTAATATCCAACAAATTAGACTTCAAATGTTAAACAGTTAAAAGAGACAAAGAAGGACACTATATATTAACAAAAGGAACAATTCAACAAGAAGACATAACAATCATAAATATTTATGCACCAAGCCAGAATGCTCCAAAATACATGAGGCAAACACTGAAAAGAGAAATATACACTCTACCATAATAGTTGGAGACTTCAATTCCACACTCTCATCAATAGACAGAACATCTAGACAAAGGATCAATAAAGAAACAGAGAATTTGAATAATACAATAAATAAGCTAGACTTAGACATTTATAGAACATTACACCCCACAACAGCAGGATACACATTTTTCTCAAGGGCTCATGGATCATTCTTGAGGATAGACAATATCCTGGCTCACAAAGCAAGTCTCAATAAATTTAAAAAGATTGAAACCATACAAAACACTTTCTCAGATCATAAAGGAATGAAGTTGGAAATCAAAATAGGCAGAGGACCAGAAAATTCACAAATATATGGAGGCTCAACAACACACTCTTAAACAGCTGGTGGATCAAGGAAGAAATTACAAGAGAAATCAGTAAATATCTCGAGGCAAATGAAAATGAAAACATGATATCAAAATTTATGGAATGCAGCAAAGGCAGTGCTAAGAGGGAAATTTATTGTCCTAAATGCCTATATTAAAAAAGAAGAAAGGCAAAAATTGAGGAATTAACTGTCCATTTGGAAGAACCAGAGAAAGAACAGCAAACTAACCCCAAAGCAAGCCAAAGGAAAGAAATAATGAAGATTAGAGCAGAAATAAATGAAATTGAGAGCATGAAAACAATCGAGAAAATCAACCAAACCAGAAGTTGGTTCTTTGAGAAAATCAATAAGATTGATGGACCCTTACCGAGGTTGACAAGAAGAAGAAGAGAGAAGATGCAAATAAATAAAATCAGAAATGGAAGAGGAGACATAACCACTGACCCCACAGAAATAAAGGAAGTAATGAGAGGATACTATGAACAACTTTATGCTGGTAAACTTGACAATGTAGATGAAATGGACAACTTCCTAGAAGGGCATGAACAACCACCATTGACTCGAGAAGAAATAGATAACCTCAACAAACCAATCACAAGTAAGAAATTTAATTAGTCATTAAGAAGTTCCCCAAAAAGAAAAGTCCAGGACCAGATGGCTTCACATGTGAATTCTACCACGCATTCAAGAAAGAATTAGTATCAATCCTGCTCAAATTCTTCAGAAAAATTGAAGAGCAGGGAAAGCTACCTAACTCATTCTACAAAGCCAACATCACCCTCATACCAAAGCCAGACAAAGATATTACAAAACAGAAAACCACAGACCAATCTCTCTTATGAATATAGATGTAAAAATCCTCAACAAAATTCTTTCAAATAGAATCCAACAGCATATTAAAAGAATTATACACCATGACCAAGGAGGATTCATCCCAGGTATGCAAGGATGGTTCAACATAAGAAAATCAATTAATGTAATACACCATATCAATAAATCAAAGCAGAAAAACCACATGATCATCTCGATTGATGCAGAAAAGGCATTTGACAAAATTCAACATCCTTTCCTGTTGATATCTACTTTATTTTGGAAAGGAAAGGATGATTAATCAAAAGGGGGTATTGGTTTTCGAAAAACAGAATGCTATATTAAAGAAAAATTTAATGGCTTAAGTAAGATTTAAGTTAGAATGGTAGGTCAATATGAAATTTTAGGAATGAGTGAGGGAATTAGGATACACAAAAGTGTGAATGCATGATAATGTATATCATGATTAGAAAACAGTATACAAGTCAATCTGGAGAGAAAGATATATTGGCAATGGTGTGAGATAAATTAAGGAGGATTAAGGAGTTTGAACTTTATCCTGTAGGCACTGAAGAATCATTGAACCTTAAAGTTGGAATGGTAGTGACACCTGCAAAGTAACAATTGAGGAACACTTATTTGATCACATGAATAAGATGTCTTAGAATGGGGAGAGCAGAAGGAGGGGGTCAATTTAAACTATTGCAGTAGTCAAGGTGGAAAGTAACAAGGTCTGATCCAGAAAAGATCAGAAAGGAAGAGAGAGGTGTAAAAAATGAGGATGAAGGCTATGAATGTCAAAAGAAGAAACTTTTGCTAAGTGCTTCCTAATAGTAGAATTTAAATTTATACAAACTTACTACTTTGATAGTGCACCTTTAACAACATTAAAGCCATTTTCTTAAATCAGATAATCCAAATCTAGTTTGATTATGAATGAGATTATATTAGTTAAGCAACTAGTGTAAGTATATTATCCCATTATTGAAAGAAAGGTCTTTAAATTATTGTGGCAGGAGGTGATTACATGATAAACTTAGTTAAACAAAAGGCAGGCCATTTTTGGTATCTTAAAGAACTTTGAAAACAAATTTGTTCCTCCCCCCTACGTGGGACGTGACTCCCAGGGGTGTAAATCTCTCTGGCAATGTGGGACAGGACTTCCGGGGATTAGCCTGGTTCTGGCATCATGAGATTGAGAAAGTCTTCTTGACCAAAAGGGGAAGAGAGAAATGTCACAAACTAAAGTTTCAGTAGCTGAGAGATTTCAAATATAGTTGAGAGGTCATTCTGGAGATTAATCTTATGCATTACATATAGCTATCTCTTTTTGAATTTTTAGTGTATGTGAGTAGTTATCAGGAAGGACCTGAAACTGTTGAGCTGTAATCCAGTAGACTTGATTCTTGAAGATGACTGTATAGCTGTATAGCTTTTACAGTGTGACCATGTGATTGTGAAAACCTTGTGACTGACACTCCAGTAGATGGACAGATAAGTAAGAAAATAAAGATGAAAGATAAATAAATAATAAGGGGGTTCACTAGAGAAACAGAACCAACAGGAGATATCTGTAAATATGAGATTTATAAAAGTGTCTGGAGCTGACAGCTCCAATGAAGGTCCTCAACGACCTGCCTAGGAGAGGCTGGCTGGCTGAAACAGGAAAGAGAGGGTCTCTCTTCTGAATTCTCCTTAAAAAACCTTTGAGTGATTGGATTAAGTGTCTCTCATTGCAGAAGACACTGCCCTTAGCTGACTGAAGATATACTTAGCCATGTATGCAACCAACATGTTCATGATTTAAGTCCATGAAATGTCCTCACAGCAACAGATAGGCCAGTGCTTGCTTGACCAGACAACTGGGCTCTCTCACCTGGCCAAGTTGACACATGAACCTAACCATCATAGGGGGATAAGAGGTATGGGATATTCTGGGTGCTCCTTTTAATTTTTGTTCTTATTTTCACTTTTCTTTGAGTAATGAAAATGTTTTAATATTGATTGCGGTGATGAATGCATAACTTTATGATGATACTGTGAACCATTGATTGCATACTTTCGTTGATTATATGGTATGTGAATATATCACAGTAAAATTGCATTAAAACAAATTTGTATGGAGACTTTGTAGTACATATATGTATATATTATATGGAAGATATAATTGGCAGTGGTTAGGTCTGGTTTATAGGATTATATCATATTTTCTTTTTTTGCCTATTTGTATATTTTTTGCATTTTGACAATATTGTGGCTTGAATTATGTACCTCAGAAAAAACATTTTCTTAATCTTAATCCCATTCCTGTGGGTGTGAGCCCATTGTAAATGGAATCTCTTGAAGGTATTTTAGTTAGGTTGTGACCCAACTGATTGAATGTGAGTATTATTCTGATTAATGGAGTCCATTATGAGCAGAAGAAAGTCAGACATAGTAATGAAAGCTATGGGGAGAAGTGGGAAGCCAGAAGTCAGCAGAACCTGAAGAGAAATGAGAGGACATCATCATATGATAGAAAAACCAAGGAACCCAGGATTGCCAGCCGGCCACAACATTTCAGACCCCAAGAGAAAGCAAGCCCTCCAACTGCTGAAACCATGAGCCAATAAATCCCTCCTGCTAAGTCAGCCCATTGCGTGGTATTTGTTATAACACCCTGGAAACTAAGACAGAAAATAAATAGATATTTCTTTTTTAAAAAGGATAAAAACTAACATTTTAAATTTAAAAAAAACAGCTTCTCGTTTCCAAAATGTTAATTGAGGGAAAACAGTGGAAGGAGTGGATGTGATGAAATATAAATATGCCCTCTGGACTGCTTTTATTTTTGCAAAAGAAGACAAAGGGCCACTTCCAGAAGCAAAGGCATTCTTAGTTTGCACACCTGCCTTTGACTGTGGCCATCTGTGTTACCCTTGTGAAGTGAAGGAATTTCCATGTGAGTCTACGGAGGCTAGAGAGGTGAATGGGAGTGATCCTAAAAACTAAGGAAGGTTTTTAGGATAATAGAAGGTCCAGAGAATAAAGAAGTGTGGAGAAGTTGGAGAACTATCCAGTCAAGAAGAAACTTAAAATGTGTGTACAGGAATTTTTGATCGAGCTGATGGAAATGACACTCCCCCCCTGGCCTTAGCTCAGAGAAGGGGAGTCTGGACTAGGAAAGCTAGAGAATGTTCCCTGGGAGGAGAACCCCAGGAGGATACCTGGTGAGCTGAGCTGGTAAGAAACATGCCTTCTAGAGTGCCTGGTTGATGAGGGAGACAAAACAGAGAAGCAAAGACCCTGCTCCTTGGAAATGGAGGAACATGATAAAAGAATGTAGGTGAAGCAGGAAGCTCAGTAATCCCAGAGGCTGAGGCCTAGAAGAGAAATCTCTATTAAAAAAAGGCACTGCTATTAGGGAAGGGCCCAACTGTTCCAGAGTGCTTCATACTAAAGTATTGCAGAATTGTCCTTACCATTTGCCTTAGCTGTGAAAATATATACAGCGCTCACCTCCAGATTTCCCTCTACTGTAAGCTATATTTGTATAATTAACAAATATATATATGTAGCTATAGTTGTATATATATTTCTATATATAACTATAGGGCACCCTGTTGGAAGAAGCATTGGTGAAGATGACAGAGTCAGAAAAGGAAGGCTTCTGACATTAATAGAGGGAGAACTGCTTCACAGAACTTGGCTAAGAGTGTTATGCATGCAGTGTTTTCTTTTAATTTTCGCAAGAACGCCATGTAGTCGATAGTTTTATAGACTTGAAGAGAGATATGTTGAACAATTTGTGGCAGAACCAACTAGCCAGCATAAGTCTGGTTTGAGGGCAAGGCCCTCATTTCCTACTTCAACACATCCATAAGTCTCCTGCATTTGGAAATGGAGAATTAAATGTAGGTGAATCAAGAGAAATAATTTAAGTGGGAAGAATCATCTGCTTGGCATCCTTGTTAGTAGACAGTGTGATAAAGCCTAGCATATGACCTAATTTCCCAAGGATTCCAAGGAGATCTTTCTTGTTCAAAACCCCAAAAAGCAGAAGGTTTCTATTTTTCAAATGAAAAATTCCATGCAGTAACTCTTAAATGCAGCATCATTATATTTGTGGCGCTAATGGAATTAGACCAATTCAGTCACATAAGCAGGAAGCCGGGCATACAATGTTTAACGGGTATGAAAGGTTGAGGAAATTAAATATTATTAAATGTGATTTAGAGATGTATAAAGATAGCTCTCAGAGAGGAAGCCATTAGCAGAGTTATGTCTTGCCTAGATTTTTCTTTTCTATTTTTGTATTAGAGCACAGCTACTGATAATCAAGAAAGATTTCTTGTTTCCAGGGTGGAGGTAGAAAGTAACCAATTGCACTAAATTGGAAGTATCATTTGTGAGGGGAAGGAATAACAGATAAGAGTGATGAGTGCATTAATTTAAGTTTCGACAAAGAATTTTAATGAGAACACTTAGTTCATTCATTCATCATTCATTCTTTCATTCTTTCTTTCCAATGCCAGGCATTGTTAAGTGTGAGAGAAACAATAATGAGTAGGGCATGGTCTTTACCTCACAGAACTCACAGTGCAGTGAAGGCAATAGATACACATAAGATAGGTAGAATGAAGCATAATAGGCTTTAGAAGGGCAGCATGAGCAAAGGGCAGTGGGAACCAGTACAGGGAGGGAGAATTGTGTGACTGTGAAAGCTCTCCACGGGCCAAAGGCCCAGCCTGGGTCCAATCCCTGGAATGGCTGTTAACATTGCAGCTGCAGAGCTGTTGTTATACTGCTAAAGCAACAGACAGTAAGCTAGATGAAGAAGCTAGGACTGGCAACTTCAGTGTTGTGGTTAACAGGTGTTAAAGCAAGTACATGTACGAAGAAAATGAAAGAGGAAACCACAATAGGGTTTGGAGAGGTAAGTGCTCTATTAAATGCATAAAAAAAACAACACAAGCAGGCAATTTCATTATTTTACTGAAGTTTAAATTCATCTTCAAATTATCAGGATCCAAAGGCTTTTTATTTCACCCATGATTTTTCTATGCCTTGAGACTTGCCCATTTTACAGCTCTGATTTGGAAAAGGGCAGAGATATTGGGAATCAAATGTTTGCAAGTCAAAGCTGGACCTCAGTAAGAAAGTGGCTAGAGGTTTGATTAGCACCTCATTTGGAATTTTCTCACCCTGCTAATTCTTCACACTCTTTTCTTCTTCCCTTAGAATTTGCAATGCCACTTTCATTTGTTCATTCATCTGCTAACTAAACACACTGAGCACAAACTTTTCCTAATAACGTTGAAGATACATTGATATTTACAATACCATCATTGCTATCTGGATAGGAGGGCAATACACAAACATTCCCAGTTCAAGAGAATCGGTGTGTAAGACGTACACTGGAAACACAATGGAAAGACTGACCTGCCTGGCAAAGACATCACAATGGAGGACACTTGAGTTCAGTCTCAGTAGATGAGTAGGAGTTTTCAAATGGAGAAGGGTGTCAAAGAGCTTTCCAAAGAGAGAAAATAGCCTGAGCCAAGACATGGGGGCACAGAATTGAAAGGAATGTTCAAAAGAGGGTGACAGTGACTAGCTTTCGATAAGGATTAGAATGGCAGGAGACGAGCTGAAAAGGTAGACTGAAACCACCATATGGGGAGAGGAAACAAACAATTGCATTAAAAGCTTTAGCCTCTCTGAAGTTATGCATTCAGAGGTAATGGAGCTTGTCTTTAGTTGACCTTAGTTTGGCTTTTACCTGTTGTGTAGTAACCCTGTCATTCCTAGGACAAAGACTATAAGTTATATGGTGATTTTGTTGTCAGTACTGATCAATAATCTATAAGCAGAGGGATCACTGTCCTAGTCTTTAAAACTAAAGATGCTTCCTGGAGCCTGCTCTTCTTGAATGACTCTAACTAGCAACATTTTTGCACATAGTCCATTATAGGAGATACAGATTTCTAATGTATGTCCCATGTTCCAAGTGGGGGTTCTAGAAGATAGAGGGATGAGAGAGTTTAATGTTATTGATAAGAATTGGGGAATATAACACTTTTTAGTGTGAACAAAATCAGTAGCAAAAACTTGCATTGTGGTAGTTAAGGAAGAGCCATTTGCCTTTCAGTGCGTATAATCTAATCCTTTTATAGTCTCTTATAAAAGGATGGTGGCAGCAGTAGGTGGCAGAGATAAGGAAAGATACTAATAAGCTCTGATCTTGTAAATGCAGAATGCTGGGCCAAGAAATGACTATAAAAGGCTTTGCCAACTAGTAATCCATGGCTGGCATTTAAATAAAAATGTGAGTACTTCTCCTTTTCTCTCTCTCTCTCTCTCTTTTTTTTTTTTTTTTTTGTACAACACCAGTCCTCCCAACAAAGAAACAGAGGTCTTGAGTATGTTTTCCTTTAATTCCACTGAGGGTCTTTGGCTTCATGAGCAAAGGGAGATAGGAATTTCTTTTTAAACCAACATTTTAAGCAGGTCAGCTGGGAACTGAAGTACAGTCACATATTACTGGTGCCCTTAAGGGGATGATGCCACAAAACAGTAGTGGGTGTATTGTATAGGCCTTCATGACAAGCATCATGATCTAGGCTTTGGCCTATTTAAAACTGCTAGTTGCCAAAGGTGATGACCTACCTCCATGCAGCATGGAAACGATTGTTGAAGTCTGTGAAGTGGAGTCTTGGGAAATTTGAGCATTATTGTTTTCTCCTGATCTGAGCTCCTTCCCCCCTTATATGACAGTTGCTATGCACAAAGCAGGTTACCCCATCACCTTGGGTAAATAAAAATCCAAACTGTGGTTCACAGAGGCATTATCCATCTGCATCTTGGTGCACAGCTTTTCCATATTAGGACAGAACTGAATGAGTAGCAAGAGGGTTGTTTGTGCCTGGGTTATGTCTGCTGCATTCCAAAACTAAGGTGCAATCTGTCCTCAGATCCCTGAGGTCTAACTAATCCACTAATGAACTGAGACAGCTTGATAGGCATTTCCACCGAATTCCCATATTGTTCTGTTCTGGGAAAATATTTTTTTCCATTGAAAATGTGGTAAATGTAATGGGCCCCACTCAAAAGTGACAAATCTCATTGTAAAATTGGCAATAAATGAATTGAGTCAGTGATGCCTTAAAATAGTCTTCTGTTCCTAAAGTTATATTCCAGAGTCTTATTGTCAAGAAAATATGATGGGTTTATTAAAGGCCCTTTAGAATACTGTACTTGAAGTGCCTGTTTTATCTTATGCAATTTTTCTATTTAATCTGAGCTGTATGTATGCTGCTGCAGCTTCAAAACATCTGGGCACAGCAATTTTCTCCTTCCTGCACCTGCAAGGGAAGTACACACATAAACAAAAAAGAAATTAAATCTTCCGCAGAGCTGGGGGGAAAAAAGAACCCAACCAGCCATGAAGCTCAAGGGAGCAGTATGACAAGTGCTGAGCTGTAAACAAGCTTGAGAGGGATTTAATTCTTATGACAAGTGCCAGTGGTGGCATCTCACATGGACTCAGCATATGCACACATTTCAGAGAGGAGCCACAGAGGATTTAATGCAAATAGAAAATAAGAAAAAAGAAAAAAAAGCTCTCAGCATATCAGCTTCTCCTCATCTATAAATAGCCAAGCAAATCAGGATGAGCTAGTGTTGTAATTATCTTGATTTTCAAAATTTTTGCCACTCAGTAGAGATTTTTAGAGTCTCCTCCCTGCTCTTTGTAATTATAGCTGCTGTTCCAACCTCTGCCAAGGGCTGGTGGTTGCTATGTGATATTCGCCAGGTGGCCGCTCTGCAGCAGAGAAAAATTACCAAGTTTCCTTGGTTGGTCTGGTTTTGTCATTTCAGATCCAAATCAAAACTTTAGAGGGCAGCTATTCATCATCTTGTGACAGCTACTTCTTCACTTTTGCTCCTAACTTTGGGACTCTGGTGCTGTGGGGCCCTTTTGAACTTGTATAAATGACATGACTATGATATCGGAATAGCTGTGCTCCACTTTGCTTAGAATCATAGGCAGTTATGTCCAGAAAAGATTAGAGACCAAGCCTCATGATAGCCCAGAAGCTGGACCCCTTCCAAATGTGGACTCCATGTTTACTGATCCCTATTTTTCTGGTGTGTTCAAGGACTAGAACATAGGGTGAGAATCAGGGTGGGGAGTGATTCTTAAAATCAGACAGGTGGGATGGTGAAGACTCTGCTAGCTATATAACTAGTATCCATTATTCCCTTCTCCTGTATCAAGAGTAGGCAGTTACAGTCCACAGGCTAAACCCAGCCTGCTGCCTGTTTTTGTAAATAAGATTTTATTGCAACACAGCCCCACTGTGTATTGTCTATGTAGGTTTTCCTGCTGTAACAGCAGAGTAGAGTAGTTGCACAGACAATGTATGGCTGGCAAAGCCTAAAATATTTACTATCTGATTCTTTGCAGAAAAAGTTTGTTAACTTTTGTCTTACATTAACAGAGCTCCATTTTGGTTGGGGCAACCATGTGTCAGTTTTTAAAAAATCACTTTCTTGCAGCCAGGGCAGCCATGTGGTCCAGTTCTGCCTAATGAAGATGCAACAGAAAGAACCAGGTGGGACTTCCAGGAAAGCTATTGTTGTCCTCATAAAATTAGCACCCGTCATTTGCCCTCTCTTTTTACTTTCTTCCTGTGTGGTCTGACTATGCTAATATTTTGATGATTCCCACTGATGGAACATGGTCAACATGAGGCTTTCTCGTGACCGTGAGAATGATATTCTAGGGATATGATGGGAACCTTAGTTCTCAATGGCTTCCTTGAGCAGTTTCTCTAGTCCTGCTACAGGTAAACAGGGTTTCTACTGCATGCAAACAATTGGGCTTGGTGTGGCATGAGAAAATGCCCTTCCTGTCCTTCTTCAATGAAAGGATTCTAGGACCAAGATTAAAAACCTCCAAAGTTTTGAAATGGAATTTCTATGTGCCTTCAGCGTTAAATGGGCACTTGGATCATTTTAAATGAATGACTCAAACTTTTAATAGTGCACATTGTCTGTATTGTAAGGGGAAAGTCCCCTGGATCTCTTTCCTAAGTGTCAGCTACCTTTGCAGTATACACCTCCTTAAACATATTAGCTAGCCCCACTGGTCAATAGTGACATTCCTTTTGACTTAGTAGGTAAACGTGATTGAATTTAGGATGTGAGAAGAGATGGAACAAGGTAGAATATTCTCTAATTCCTTATTTGTAGACTAGTTTTATTTCATTTTTGAGGAGGTAAAAACCATTTCTGAATAATTTCGACAGCTCTTCCTCTAATTAATTCTCCTCTCCCTCTTTTCTGCTCTTCTATGCAACCTTTTCTCTGCTGCAATTTCTGTGCTTGATACTTCAGGGAAGTGGTGGTGGTGAGAAATTAGGAAAGTGAAAGGATGGGGAATTCATGAAATAATCAGTGAAATTTCCTCCCCTCATCTCATCATATCCTGATCAAACTACATCCATTAATAGACATCTCAAAATACAATCACAACAGTAATAAAATTGGTCCATGTCAAAAATGGTAACTTCTTGGAACACTGCCAAAACCATCCCGCAGCGACCTCTGCTTCCTTCCCTGGGCTTCAGTAGGACAGCAAAGATTCTGAAAGAACATCTTAAGCAGTTATTGGAATATCTTATCTTTTCTCATAAAATCCAAACAAAAACCATTGAGAATATGCAAAGATTGTTATGGTAGAAAATATTCTTGATATATTTCTCCTTAGAGTCCTGAATCTGTAATCAAATATGATCTCACCTTGTATGAGATCTATGTTGATTTTTAACAAAGTTCTAGAATTCAATTCCTATGAGTATTTATCAGTACAAAATTTTCTTCATTATCAAATAACAAAAGCTTAAAACATAGTCTAATGTAATACGGTAGACTGAATTACATATCCCCTCAAAAGACACGTTCTTAATATTAATCCACAATCCTGTGGGTGTGTGGATTTGTAAATAGATATTATTAAAGTGTGGCCAACTGAATCAAGGTGGGTCTTAATTGTATTACTGGAAGCATTATTAAGAGAAGGATACACAAAAAGAAACCAGAAGTTACTGGAAACTGGAAGAGCAGACACAAGAAGAGAAAGATGGCCAGGTGATGAGAGACAGAGATGCAAGCTAAGGAACCACAGACATTGCCACAAACCAGTACCAGATGCTAGTCTTCAGAGAGAGAGCATAGCCTTACTGAGACCTTGATTTTCAACTTATAGCCTCTAAAGCTGTAAGCCAAAATATTCCTGTTGCTAAACCAATCCAGGTGTGGTATTTGTCATAGCAATCTGGCAAACTAAGACATGTGGCCATTTTTGTGAATGCATCTCTCACAGACAGTGTTAGGGAATGTATAAAAAATATATTTTTTGTATTAAGTTTAAATATTATTCAACAAGCATTTGGTTCCTTCATTTGAGAGACCTAAAGTTATTTTCTCTTTTCATAGTTTTATTTACAAATTATTGAAGACTCTGACTACCACGCTTGTGAAGTTCCAAAGCCAAGTGTGGTGGCTTGGAGTTATGTAACCCAGAAACTCATATTCTTAATCTTAACCCATTTCTGTGGGTGTGAACCTATTGCAATAGGACCATTCAATGAGGTTACTTCAGTGGATTGAATCAGGATGGGTCTTAAGGCATTGTAGGGAGGCCAGAGAGAGAGAGAGAGAAAGCCAGGGAGCAGTCAGGAGCTGGAAATCAAGAGGAGCCAGAGAAACAAGGAGAAGACATTACCATGTGCATTTCCATGTGACAGAAAAGCTCAGGACTAAGGATTGCCAGCAGCCAACCCCAGAATGCCAGACTTCTGTGAAAAAGCATCATCTTGATGTCTTCTTGATTTTGGACTGCTTCCTAGTCTCATAACTAGGAGAATTTAAATTCTTCTTGTTTAAGGCAACCCATTTCATGGTATATGCTTAAGCAGTGAAGAAACTAAAACACCAAGCAAATGTGGTTGAGTATATAAAAAAGTATAATCATGATGTGCAAGGCAGTTGGTGCTTTGAATACTCATATTGCCACAATTTAAAGCTGCCATTCTCTCCTCTTTCTTCTCCTATGAATGACATCAGCTTCATGACACTTGCTTGTCATAAACAAGGCCCTGATATGTAAGCAGATCCACTGATGTCCCAGCCACCTCAACATGCATCTCTGAAAGTACAAATGTTCTGGCAATATTCCTTAAATTAAAACAAACAAACAAACAAACAACAACAACTAGGGTTTAAGAGTCCTGGGACTAGGATGACAAATATAAACAGAACTTTTATTTGAATAAATAATGTCTGGGAAGTTTAAGGAGCACTAGAACTTGCATCTCTATGGCAGGGAGAATTCTAAGATGTCTCCAAGATTCCCAAGCGCTGGGGTCCCCACCCTGTATAATCCCCTCACCCTTGAATGCAAGCAGTACATGTGAATATGATGGGATATCACATGTCAGATTACTAATAAATCAACTTTGAGCTCATCAGAAAGTGGTCTTGAGAAATTAGAAGTGTGAGATGGCCTCTGGAGGAGACCAAGTAGCGAAGACCTGAGTGCAATGTTTAGGAGTTACAAAAAAACCTCAGTCCTACAACTGCAAGGAAATGAATTCTGCCAACAATCTGAAAGAACTTTAACAAGAACCCTGAGCTTCAGCTAAGACCCCAGCCCCACCTGCACCTAGATTTCAGTCCAGTGAGGCCATGAGCAGAGGACACAGGTAGCCCATGCTTGGACTCCCAACCCATGGAAACCGTGAGGTAGTAAGTTTGTGTTGTTTTAAGCTACCAAGTTTGTGGTAAATTGTTATACAGTGAAAGAAAGAAAAAAAATCACAAATCCAAAAGCTATCTTTGATAATGCTCACAGCTATGGAAGTTCCATATTCTACTGTGGGAAAGAGATATTTCTCATTAGAAATTTCTAAAGTTCTAAATGGATGGTTTGTTGGCTGGATGGCTTTATTTGGCAAGAATCACACAAAAGTTCATAAGGATGGCTTGATCAATGGTACAATTCATTCATTTATTCAAAAAATATTTGAGTGCCAACCATCTACCAGGCACGATTCCAGGCTCCATTTTATAGGCAGGTGCTTACGTTTTTCCATCCCCCCCCACCCCGCCCCAGATAGTATTTCTGCCCTTCTCCCTTCTCTGTGTCTTGGAAGGCTGCATTCTATAGACTGCTAAGAGGCTTCCATGTACTCTGGATTCACCTAATGGAATAAATTATCATGATGTTAAAGGACAGAAGGAGTGTGAAGTCACAAAATTTATTTCCCAGATTTTTCCTTGGTGGGTTACCTTAGGATGACTCTTATTGTGTTCTTCTCCTACCCCAGTCTCTCTGAGTTTTGGTGTCTGCCCTCTCACCTTATCCCAGCCCAGGGATGGTAAGAACTCCCTTAGTCCTGGTATACTACACTTTCCCTACTGCCGCACCTAAACACTGCCCACACATTTTAAATCAGTGTCTTTACCAAACTCACCTCATCTCCCTGATGTTTGAGAGTGCTGTCTCTTTCCTGCAAAGACCATGAGGATCAGCACTAATATTATCCCCACCTCGTCTTACTGTCTCCCCCCCAAAACTTGGTATTTGGAACCATTTGGATCAGGAAACTTGGATTCTACTTGCAGTTTAGTCTCTACCTGACTATAGGAACATGGGCTTTCAAGGGGATGCTATTTCCTAATTTGTAAAATGAGAGAAGAGGTTGAATGTATTTCTTTTTTTTTTTTTTTTAACATGGGCAGGCACCGGGAATCGAACCCGGGTCCTCTGGCATGGCAGGCAAGCGTTCTTGCTGCTGAGCCACCGTGGTCCACCTGGTTGAACGTATTTCTAAGGCTTCTTCCGGATCTCATGTTCTATAAATTGGTAGGCAAATTGTAAAATGCACTTACATTATGTGAAGTGCAGGGAAAATATATAATTTCTTTTCCTGTGACTGATCTGGACTTGCTCCTGAATCTCAATCCTTTGGTGGTGGAGAAAAATAAAACCATATTCAGGCCAATCCAATGAAATAATACAATTATCCCTTTAGGTAATACTCACTCTCTAGGTAGAATGCTAATCTCTTAAGTTTCTTAGCCCAGTTCCTTTTTCAACTTCTCTCCAGGATGGATTCTGGGGGTATGGAGGGAGGTTGTAGCCTCATGACTAAGGAAAGGAGTCTTGCTCCTTGGATTTGCTGGCTCCTCTGGTCTCGAAAGCATTGTCTCTTCTCAGTCTCATTGTAGCCTGTCCTATGAGTCTTCATAAGATCCAGGGAAGGAATCAGCAAACTTTGTGCATAAAGGGCCAGATAGAAAATATTTTTGGCTTTTGGACCATATGGTCTCTGTTGCAACTATGCAATTCTGCAGCTCAAAAGCAGCCATAGATGATATATAAACAAATGAATATTTATCTACAAAAACTAGGCCGCCAGGTTTGATTTGACCAGTGGACCATAGTTTGCTGCCTTCTTGCATAGAGGCTCCGTGATTGATTGGGTTTCCCTTCAGCTTTTACTCACATAGACCCACCCCCTGCATCCTCACCATGCTGGGCTCCATCTGGCTCCCTATCCTAAGGTGTCCACTCCCAGCCTCTGCTGTAACATCACCTCACCACTTCTGTGTTAAACCCTCTTGGCCCTCAACTCAGAAACATGTCACCTAGGAAAAGACAGGCTCAGGGGTATTAACTAGATCTAGTCTCTTTTTGATGCACGCTTCCCACAGCGTATACCCCTCAGTTTAGCTGGGTGTTCCCATAAGCACCCTGTCCCAAAGCTTTGCCCCAAGAAGAAATGGAGACCTAAGGACTGTGGAGTCCATATAACTTCTCTTCCTCTCCCTGTTCCCTTCTCACTGTTCCCCTAGGGTCAGAATGTCTGACCCGCATTCTTTTTCTGCCCTAATCTTATTCTTACCATAGAACAGTTAAACTTCTTGGTATAGCTGTTATAGTAGAAGGAGTGTCTTCTCTGTATTATGAGAGAAAAATCTTTGCGCTGGTTCTGCCATACTTAGTTCTTTATATGTTAAAGGGGGAATAAAGGAATTTTGAAAATTCTACCTAAAGAAAATAGTCTGCCATGTGGGAGACCTGGGCTTGATTCCCAGACCATGCACCTAAAAAACAAAAAAAAGAAAGAAAATAGTCTGGCTTTAGTACTGACAATCTTCTGCAAAATTCTATTTTGAATATAAAGAGCTGAATGTTAACTCTTTAACCCCCTTCCATGCCTTCTGGAACAATCATCCCCACTCCTACCACTAAATACACACTTTGCCTCTAGTGCGCCATGGGAAAATCTTGTAAAGAGAAAAGCACATTACTATTTTTTTCTAAATATTACCTCTGTTACAAGTGAAAGAAACAGTGTGAGGTAGTTGTGTAAGACACACCAGGAATGCAGCCTCATTTGTAAATATGTATGTTTATCTTTTACTCAAATCAGGACTGACCACTCACCTTACTCAACAAAATCTGGCTCCAAATGACCCTGGGCATTTGTATATATATATACACAGTAGATGTTCAATATATACACAGTAGATGTTCAATAAATGGTACTTTGATAGCTATAGTTATTATTAGTCAAAGTTTAAAATGCCTTAAGAAAAAATGTCTTCCCAAATGACAACTTTAAAGGAAAAATGGCCATTTTGATTTATAAAAGCTGGTAAATTTGTTTAAAGAAAATTGATCAGATTAGTGGATAGTCAAAACTCTGCTTTTGAGCTTGTAAAAGGTTTGTAAATGACCAGAATTGAACTTAATTGAATTGGATAATGCCCAGGTAAGTCTCTGTTACCTTAGACAGTGCTTCTTCACTCCTTAAGGGTGACTTCTAGCAGAAGAAAGCAGTGAAAGTTTGGATATTGATATTGGCATTGGATATTGAGTATAATTTGTGATAAGAATTATATATAGTTGCCTTTTCATTGTTTAAATCACAATGTTTGATTGGCAAAGTATAAGTAAACACACCAATAGATTATACCACTTTAACTGAACAAACTAGCATTTAGACCCTGAAGTTCATGTCAGGAAGGAAGTGGGTTTTAGATTTTTAGGAATAATTCTATCATTTTTAGAGCGGTTTCCATTCATCCTTGTCGAATAGCAAAAAAAAGAACAATCAGGGTAAACTCAATTTCCCCCCTTTTATTCTCTTCATTCTTATTAATTCTTATGGGAAATGCATTGTTAAATTACGTCAAATAACAAATAGGTTCAGAAGTGTTTAAAAGGCAGTACCAATTGTTACATTTCCCACAACAAATCCACATCAGAAAATAGATTTGGTACCAAGCTTACTGATGCTAAGTCTTACTCCACTGATTTCTATTCTCTGTGGAGATGCAGACTCTACATTATTACCTGAAGATTGTTTTATGGATTTTACTTTCTTAACTCCCATGACAGACTTCAAACGGCCACAGCACCAGTCTTATCAAAGTGTCGCTGCAGACAGCTGCACTGTTTCCCAATGTTTTTGATATTCCTTTTTTTATTTTAACTTTTTACAATTTTACTTTTTACAATTCCAAGTGATTGACCTGTACCCCTCAGTTTAATTTTTATGAGGAGTTTATTGGAGATAAAGGTGGCGAGAAGAGTGAGCTTCATGATAAAAACTGTGCAGAGGTAAAGAAAAGTTTTTTGGGGGAGTCCTTGTCTGTGGAAATGAGGAAGTAGACTAAAGAGAAGAAAAAATTACACGCACAAAGGCTCTCCAAGCTAGAACTCCATAGTAAAAACCAAAGGACTGTGAAAAGCAGGAAACAAATTTGAGAAAAGGATAACGAATCCTTGGTCCACCTGTGCCATTCTCTTTTCCTTTGCCAATTGGCATTTTTGCTAATGCTCTGCATCTCTCTATGCTTCCTGGCTACCTCTACCTGGCACAAGGGCATCTCCCCTAGAACTTCCCTTCCTGTTTGTCATTTCCTTAACTCTCATTAGTGTGTACTTCTCCTGCATCCCTGACCCAGGTAATGGTACTGCTAATTCAACGAACTGATAGTGGATGTAAATGCATTGGTGTCTGGAAGACACTGTCTTTGAGGTCTATAATGAGAATTTGGGGTGCCTGGGACTTGTTTGACTCTAATGGAGATAATATCAATCCTGAGAGCAGACCAGTTGGGAAAATCATTGTGGGTAGTTAGCTGCTCTGAAGGACCAGAGTCCCTCAAGCCATATCTACTTCATCTAAGTGAAGAGCCAGCCCAGCTCAGGCACATCAGAACGTCAAATTTCAGTTTTATGATGATAAAGGTGCAAAACTGAGGGAAGATGGCAGGACAGGTGGACACAAAGGTGACAGCAAAGAGGCAGCAGTTCACAAGAGAAAATCAGGAGGTCAGAAATGCTAAAAAAAATGCAGCTTCTGACACCTGCGTGCTGTAATTTATAGAGTAGTAGAGATAGAGTTCAAAAAAAAAAAGGAAGGGAAGGAAGCAGGAACATTGAAAAAAATTGCATTTGTCAACATTTTTAGCTTAACAATCCTTCCTCTTTCACTACTCCAATCTCCGTCACACTACACACTGGTGTTTTTCCAGCAGTTCTTTAGGAGGGTCTCTGGGCTTAAAACAAATACTAATTAAACATCTCTACAAATTTCCATGATCGAACACACATTCATTCATTCAGTCAATAGTTATAGGAAGCCTTTTTGCTCTAGGCATGCTCTGGTCCCAAAATAAGACAGAAGTGTACCCTTAATGAGTTCATCATCCAACCCAGGAGAAAGACATGTAAACATGAAATTGCAATGTTGTGTGGTGAGTGCCCTGATAGACGTATGTGTGGAGGGAAAAACAAGTGAAGGAGGAGAAGGCGTTCCAGAGGGTGTGATGTGAAACGACTAGGAGTGTGCAGGGTAGACAAGGCGGGAAAGAAGCATTCCAAGCAGTGGGAATCCAGGAGCAAAAACCCAGAGGAATGACACAACACAGCACACCTGAGGGTGCAGGCGGATAGGAAGCTGAATGAGGTTGAAAGGAAGCAGGGATCAGATGGTGACTGGTTTCGAATGAATTGCTAAGGAGCTCGGATTTTATTTTAAAGGTGATGGACAAGTTGAGGAATCCATGACACCTTTCTCCTAAA
>PVIY010035898.1:0-25897 GCA_004026745.1 Myrmecophaga tridactyla
TGCTGGAGGTCTGGAGTTCGATCCCTGGTGCCTCCTGCCCATATGCAAATTAAAAAAAAAAAAAAAAGATGGCACCTCAGCAGTGAGAGATTGAGGAGAATGTTCCAGCGGCCATCTTCAGAATCCACCATCAGAAGACTGATCATCACCTTCATCCCTTACTTCTTGGTATTTCCCTGAAATTTCCCTTTCTGGATTATAGCTCTACATTTTTTTTTTTAATTTGCATATGGGCAGGAGGCACCAGGGATCGAACTCCAGACCTCCAGCACGGCAGGTCGGAGCTCTGCCTGCTGAGCCATGGCAGCCGCCCTATAGCTCTACATTTTAATATTCAGCCTTTCAGCTAACTTTTGTGCTGCGAGTTTGGCTTGCAACTCCTCATAATTCTGTTTCTGCTGTTTCTGAAGTGCCATAGATTCTTCTACGGAGAGTGGCTGTGGAGGCATATGGTGAAGTCGCAGAAGCCGAGCAGCTGTGATGTCATCAAGATGTTTCTTATCTCTGTGCCACCTTTCTTCTGAGGAAATAGAAGACCCACTTCTCTGACAACGATGAGATGAATCATTATGTTGCAAAGGTAATACATTTGTTTTAAATTTTTGTACTGGGGACGCTGGATTTTTGGATCACATTTCTAGTACTTCCAGGTAACCAGGCTTCTTCTGAGTCCCACTGTGGAAGCCCATCAAGTTAGCAGTACTTGTGTTTCCTTCGGAGTTGGGTTTAGCCTTGTCTGCAATTGCCATCTTTTGTAACCTATCAATACACAGGCTGTCAGAGCTACTGGAAATATCCTCTGCTGGACCTGAAACATGATGCTGAGAAAGATACCCACTCGCTGTGGATGAGAAAGTTGAACTGACTCTGCTGCTGAACGCTGGGCGCTTGTTCACTGTGCACTTTGCCTCTGTAGTCTCTTCTTTGCTTTTGTAAGTGAGATGTGCAATTCCCTGTTTTTGCGAAGTTGCTTTAGATGATGCGATATTATCTACAGAGGAACAGCCTCTTCACTAGTGATGAAGTGTCAAGTATCTGATCAGAATCCTGGGTCTTATCTATATGACCACATCAGTTGCTACAATCACTTTTTGCCTTAGTTTGCCGTCTCATCTAACAGGGTGAAACAGTCCACTTTTTCCTCTAAACTCTCCACGTCTTGCAGTGGCTGCTTTCAGTTTGGCAACACAGTCTGAGATCTTTTTACCTTTGTCCGGCAACTTGCAAATGAATTTTAAGTTGCGCAAAAATCCCTCCCGGCGCTTCAACATTTCCCGCAGCTACTCCAAACTCCACAGCCCCATGTCCTGGAGAGCTTGGGGCTCGAAGCCCCGGGGCAGTGAGGACATTCTGCAGAGGCTGAGGCTGGCAAGGCAGTGGGCACTCGGCTCTTTACCATACTCCACCATTAGTGCTGGATCCACAGGCTGCGGCCACCCCCAGGGTCCCAGCGGGAGACACCATCTTCCTGAAGTATGACTCTTCCTGTTTTCATCCCTTTTATAAGGACTCCAGCAAGAGGATTAAGACCCATCGTGAATGAAGTGGGCCACCCCTTAACTGAAGTGGCCTCATCAAAAGGTTCTACTTACAATGGATTCACATCCACAGGAATGGAATAGATTTAAGAACATGTTTTTCTGGGGTACACACAGCTTCAAACCACCATACTCCACCTTCTAGAGCCCCCAAAGACATTTTCTTTCCATATACAAAATACATTCATTCTATCACAAAACTCCAAAAGCCTTAAATCACTCCAGCAACAATGCTTAGTACAAAGTCTCATCAAATGGGATATGGGTATGGTCTTGCCTGGGGCACAGTCCCCTTCTTCTGTGGACCTGTGAAACCTAGAGAACAAGTTACCTGCTTCAGAGGTATAATGGAGAGACAATCATAAGATAAACATTCCCATTCCCATAGGGAGAAATTGGAAGGAAAACAGGGGTCCTAGGTCCCAAACAATTCTGAAACCCTGCAGGGCATACTCCATTAGATTTCATAGTCTGAGAGTCAACGATGGTAGATGTTTTTCTCTTTGGGCATCTAAGGGAGTGGCAGCCCCAACCCTTCCAAGTGCCTGCATGGTGCCCATGCTCTCTTCAAACACTGGGGTAAGGAGAGGTGCAAGGTTAGTTCAGTGGCAGAATTCTCACCTGCCATGTGGGAGACCCAGGTTCAATTTCCGGCCTATGCATTTCTCAAAACAAACTAAAGAAGCCAACAAAACCAAACAAACAAATTCAACAAATGGTGCTGCAACAACGGGATACTCACATGGAAAAAGAATGAAATGTGACCCCGCCATACAGCACACACACAAAAAAAACACATCAAAAATAAAAAACCCACTGGGGTAAGGGCTCCACCCTCTTCATGCATCAGGGTGTTGGCCAGGCTCTCATCGAACACCAGGGCACAGTTCCACCCTCATCAAACATTGGGGTGGCTGCCAGAATATTTGCAATACCCAGGTCATGTGATCCACCCTCTGAGACAAATGGAGCCACAGCACTCTTTCTGAACAATGGGGTGACAGCACACCTACTAAACAATGGGGTGGAAAGTCTTCCCTCTCCAAGTGCCAGGGCAGACTTGCCCTTTCCACACACATGGGTGGGTCTGCTCACCTGACCTCAGCTTCCATGATCCTGCCCGTGAAATGTTTTTTCCTTCAATTTGTTCCTTTTAGTCCAGGCTGGCAGTGATTCCATTCATACGAATCATACGGCAAAAATCTTGTCGATTTCACATGTAGTACATAAGGGTTAAATCCATCAGACAAAAGAACTTTCCACAAATTCTTCCTGGGTAACTGCATTCCCAATCCTGACTCCCACAGAAATTGCTGACTGGTTCCATGTTCATTCAGTTAAACCCTCACATGGAGCATTATTCTCTGGGGTCTGACTTTCCGAAACTCAGAATTTTCCAAACCATCAACTTTTGATTTCTTTTTGCCTAGGAGTTCAGTTCTCAGCTTATCTCTTTCCTCTCACATTTTGCTCTAAGCTACAAGGAGAAACCAGGCTGCACTTTCCACACTTGACTTGAAAAATCCCTTCTGCTAAATATCCAAATTCAACACTCTCAAATTCTGCCTTCCATCTGACATCAGAACTCAATTTTGCCAATTCTCTGCCGCTTTAAAATATTGATTGCCTTTCCTCCAATTTCTAATACCATGTTTCATCATTTTCTTCAAAGACCTTCATTAGAACTTTAGCATCCATATTTCTATGAACATCTTCTTCAAAACAGTTTCTAGACCTTTTCTGTTAAGCGCCTCACAATTCTTCCAGTTCTACCCATTACCTCATTCCAAAGCAATTTCTACATTTTTGTTATTTGCAATAGCAGCACCTCACTCTTCTGGTACAGCATCTGTTTTAGCTTCCTAGGTTGCTCCAGTAAATACCATGAAATGGGTCGGGTTAAACAATGGGAATGTATTAGCTTATGGTTTTGAGGCTGAGAAAAAGGCCCAAATGAAGGGACCATCAGGATGATACTTTCTTCCTGAAGAGCTGGCGATCTTTGGCTTCTTTGCCACATGGCAAGGTACACAGTGGCATCTTCTGGTCTCTCCTTTCTCTTCCAAGTTTTGCTGATTGTAGCTTCTTGTTTCCATGGTTCTCTCTCTCTCTTTCTCATTCTCTCTCTTCTCTATATTGAGGTGGGACATCTTAACTGAAGTAACTCCATCAAAAGGTCCAACTCACTAAGTGTTCACACCCACAGGAATGGACACATTTAAGAACATGTTCTTCTGAGGTACACAGCTCCAAACCACCACACCAGCCCTGAGAGATACAGCCTAATGCATGCTATCTTTTCCTTTCCTTGTTTAAATCCCATTCCTAGGTCACATTTGGTAACTGCAGCTGGCTGGTTAAGTTCACAGCCAAACTTGCTTTCAGTTTGCCCTCTCCACTTCTCCCAGGGGGTTGATTTGGATTCAGCCCCACGAAGACACTAAACAGCTTCTGCAAAGCTGCTGTTGGTTATCTTGTCCATGCTGGTGGCCTTAGTAAAGATGTGTAGAGCCAAGTCCTTCTCGAAGCCTCAGTTTTGAGTAAGCCTGCTTTTTGATGCAATACAGATCACCCTCAGTCCTCCTACCAGATGATAACCATGAGATAGATCTATCATGTTTTCTTCCCACCTCGAGTATGAGAAAGTGGAGATAAATTGAGGGCTCAAGTTCCATACCTATGTCTTTCCAGATTTCAAGTAGCCAATGTCCATCCCCTTTCCCTTCTAAAATAATTTAACTCTTTGACCTTGAAGGGTCCTTTCGGGAGGAATGTTCTCATTTTAAGTTACTTCAAATCATTTTTGTAGGTAAATTGAGAATTAATTATAAATGAATACAAAGCTCCATGCTGTCTTCTGTTTAACATGTTTCTATGCACAAAAAATGAAGACCGGACTTGTTTCTAACAGCAAACAAGAGAATACACAGTGTTCACCATAATCATTGTTATTATAAGTAAATATTAATTAAGTGGCCACAGGATGTGTGGGCTTGTGTTGGGTGCTTTTTAGGGATATAATTAACTGTTTCGATAGGTAGTACTTAGGATATGGGTTGCACTCGTAGCACCTCAGGAGACATCCTTATGCATTGGGTTAGTCAGGGTTCTCCAGAGAAACAGAACCAATAGACTATATGGATATTTATATATAAATCTGTTTCAGTTTGCTAAAGCTGCCAGAATGCGATATACCAGAAATGAATTGGCTTTTACAATGGGGATGTATTAACTTAAATTTTACAGTTCTAAGACCATAGAAGTGTCCCAATTAAGTTGTCAAGAGGAAGATACTGTCTCTGAAGAAAAGCTGCTGATATCTGGGGTTCCTCTGCCAAATAGCAAGGCACATGGTGACATCTACTAGTCCTTTGCTCCTGAGTTTCATGGCTTTCATCTACTGGTTCTAGTGGCCTCCTCTCTGAGTTTCTGTGGGTCCTCTCTTAGCATTTCCAGGGCCTTTCTCTCTTTCTGGGTGTTTCCTATAAGCTCTCTCTCTCTGGGGGCTTTTTCTCTAAGCTCTCTCCAAATTTCTCTGGGTATTTCTCTCTGAGTTATCCAGGATTTTTTCTGTCTTTAACCTCATAAAGGACTCCAATTAAGGATTAAGACCAACCTTAAATGGGTGGGTCACATCTCAGTTGAAATAATCTAACCAAAAGGTCTCATGTATAAAAGGTCCACAGAAATGGATCAAAACAACATGGCTTTTTCTAAGGTAGATAACTGTTTCAAACCAGTACACACCCACACACATGCATATGTACATATCCATATCCATATCCATATATAGATATATTTTTTTTGTATAGAAATTGGCTCATATGATTGTGGAGGTTGACAGGTCCAAATTCTGTAGGGGAAGTCACAGGCTGCAAACTCCAGTGAAGGTGAGGCTGAATTCCCCAGGAGAAGCTGACTGGCTGAAATAGAGGCAGGAATTCTTTTTTCTAACTTCTGAAACCCTCAGTCTGGCTTTTAAGATCTCCAATGGGTTCAATGAGGAGACTTCCCATATGGCTGATGGCAAACACCGTTGTCCATTGTAGATGTGACCAACTACTTGTAGATGTAAATCCAGCTATCAAACACTATCACAGAAGCAAACAGGCCAGTGCTTACTTGATCAAACAATAGGACACTATAACCTAACCAAGATGACATATGAACTTAACCATCACATGCAAATGGCACTTTTTAAATCATTACTATCTCCTCAAACTTGTAATTGTGACTCTTTGTAAAATAACTCTAATTCACAGAGTTCTGGAGTCTTAAATTTGGTATGATTCACACTCCTACCTGAAAGAAGAATCCCTTCAAGGGGCCAGTCAGTTATTGTCAAGGTAACAACCCAACTCCGAACCAAAATCTGCCTCCTGTAATTTCTACCAATTGGTCTCATTTCTGTGTTCTGGGATGGCTCACAGGCCTGGAAGACTGGACACCTGGGCCACTGCCTGTGGTGTTACTCTCTGGATCAGAGGCGAGCGTGCACCCTTTCTTGCCTCAGTTTCCTACTATACAATGTTATTTTCAGTTACATTCCTGTTTTCAGATTCCCAAATATTTAAAATCAACAGTTATATACATTTTAAACATGTGCTCTCTAGGGACATGATTGTTACACCATGCTGATCATTCTCTTCTGGGTAATCACTTGTTTGACCTTCTTTCTATTGCTTTGCCTTCCCCCACCCCCTACTTTTTTAATCTGCCCAGTTACTCTAAAAAATGATTTGTAATTGTGATAAATCTCACCATCGAAAGTACTCCAAACAAGACCCAAATAAAGCTGAGCATAGTTGAAGGCCCATTTCTCTGCCTTTGCCATGTACTTAAGTGTGTGTGTGTGCACATGTGTGAATGTGTGCATGTGTGTGTTTTAATAAGCAAACTAATTAACTGCCACCTTGAACTATATTGCTGTAAGAAATAAGTGTAAAACTTTATACTATTGTCCCTACCATGTTTCAACTAAAATCTTAGTTAAGAAGTATGCTGGTTTGAAACTATTCTATACCCCACAAAGGCCATGTTTTAATCCTGATTTAATATCGTGGAGGCAGCCATTTCTTTTCATCTTGATTGGATATATATGTAGGGCAGAAGCTTTTGATTAGGTTATCTTCACGGAGATGTAACAATTGTGGGTGCGATTTTTTCATTAAATGGAGATGTGACTTTCAGGTGGATCTTGATTAGTTTACTAGTCCTTTAAAAGGGGAAACATTTTGAAAAAAACTTTGGAGCCGATGCAGATGCTTAGAGAACAGTTACTTCAGAGACATGATGTTTGGAGATGCCTGAAGTGCTATATAGAAAGAAGATGTCTAGACACAGGCAGAGCCCAGCAGACATTGCCATATGCCTTCCCATGAGATGCTCAGCAAACCTGAACCCAGAGTTGTGTCCCAGAGGAACTGAGTGAAAGCCCATAGATGCTTAGAGAGGAAACCACCAGTATCAGAAGCTGGAAGTAATGAACCGGAGCTGGAAGCAACTAACTGGAACAAGGACCAACAGATGCCAGCCATATGTCTTCCCAGCTGACAGAGGTGTTCTAGATGGCATTAGTCTGTCCTGAGTGAAGGTAACACTTTCATATCGATTTTTTAAAAGCCGTAAAATACCATTTCTGGTATATTGCATTCCGGCAGCTTAGCAAACTAATACAAGAAGTGACACAAGTTCTACTTCTTACAGGTCTCCACCTACTATTTCTTTTTTTTCATACAGTATGTTGAACTTTTTTTTTTCCTTTAACCCAGACATCAAAGACTTATTTTATGACATTTTCAGAAACCTGGCTTGGTCAGGCTCCAAATTCTTCCACCATCCATAAAAAGTCTTGTCTAACTCTCCAAGAGATGGTTGGTTGCCACACTGTTTGACTCTGGGATGAAAATGAAGCATTTCCCTGTCCACATCACTCACTGAGCCCTCTTTCTGTCTTGCAGGATGCAGGAGCCATTTATTCTTGAATTATCCCTTTGTTTTGCACCAGTGAGGTTTTCACTTCCTGGAGCAATGCCCTCTAGTAAGATTCCAGAGAAATAGGAGGTAAAGTAAGGGAAGGGTGAGGATGAAAGAGGTGTTGGAAAGGGGACCTCTCAGAGGAGAGAAACATTTCAGGCAAATCAATGATAGGAAAGAGCATGTCTGTCCATCTTAGATCTGGGGATAAAATCCTTTGAAGCTACTTTTGACTCTGTACCCCTGGAAAGTCTTCATGTAGCCCCAGTTTGCTGACCTCAGCTCGAAGCTCACTTTGTTACAGATCCAACCACTCAAAGAGAGAGACTGAATCTTCCCAAGTCCCAAATGCCAATTCCTGGGAAAGGTGTGTGAACACTGCTAGGAGTTCACATGATAAACGTGAGAGTAGAGGGGAGGAGAGAGCAGGTGTGGGCACAGAGGTGAGGGCCCAGAGACTTTCACTGTAAGAAAATAATCTGTTCTACCACACGAGCAAGATTGATTAAAGCTGTTTGGCACATGCCTTCTAATAGCCAGGAGAGTTTAAAGGTTCTACTGGGACTCTACAAAGGCCCAGTCTTTAAGAGAAGCAGGTGAAGGTGTTTACATTCTTCTAGGGGTAGGGGGTTCTTTCTATCATGCTGCAAGAATTTCCATGGCATGATTTGTGTGAGAGGCACACAGACTGGAGGGGAGGATTCAGAAATGAGAATCTGCTCACTCTGCAGCCACGGATGGGCTTTGGTCCAGGCACAGCACAGCATCTGTGAGGGTGTGGGAGCTCTCATCAATCAATGAGCATGTTTGGGCAGGTATTCTAGGTGGAGGTGTTTTGTTACTGTTGTTATTTATTGGTGTTGAAGTTGTTGTTGTTTGGGCTGAAAACCAGGCCCAAACCAGGTTTCCCTCTGGGCAGCCCAGATGGAAGGGGTGAAATGGGCTGGGTATAAAAGAAGTGGTGCATCTGAAAAGCATGGAATGTACTTTGGCATATTTTCACATCCTCTTTAACTCAGAGGGAAGCCTTAAATATACTTCCAAGGGGAACCCAGATTGTGCCAATGAGGCAAAGAGGCAAAGTGAAAAGACTGTAGAGTTTGGAAGCAAATGGCAAATTAAATGGTAAAACTGAGGAAAGCTGCCCCTTCCCTTATGCTGCTAATATAAACTTGGAGCTCTTGCTGCAATTCTTGACACTGGACAGGTACCCAATGATTGTAGTTATTATTATCATTGTTATATGATAGGAAATGCCAAAGGTTGGGGGGGGAAATCTAGGAGTCAGAATTAAAGACAGGAATCTGCATTTCAATGTGTTTGATGCAAAAGTACAAGGAAACTATGTGTGGAAGGTTCAGACTTTAGAGCCAAGTAGCCTTGCTTTTGAATCTCAATCCAACCACTATGATCCCTTGAGGAAACTTATGTCACTTTTCCTGTCCTTGATTTCCTCATCCTTGATATTGAGATAATAACATCTCCCTCATAGGGTGGTGTGCTGGTTTGAAAGGATTATGTACCCTAGAAAAGCCATGTTTTAATCCTAATCCATCATGTGGAGGCAGCTGTTTCTTTTAACCCTTATTCAGTACTATAGGTTGGAAACTTGATTAGATTATCTCTACAGAGATGTGACTCACCCAATTGTGGGTATTAATCTTGATTAAATGGAGATGTGACTCCACCCATTCCAGGTAGGTCTTGATTACTTTACTGGAATCCTGTAAAAGAGGAGACATTTTTGGAAAAAAGCTTGAGAACCACCAGAGAACAACAAGACAGCTAAGAGAAGAACTGTGAGAGCCCACATAGGCAGAGACCTTTGGAGATGAAAGAATACACCCTCTGGGGGAGCGTTATGAAACAAGAAGCCTGGAGAGAAAGCTAGCAGATGTCGCCATGTTCACCATGTGCCTTTCCAGTTGAGAGAGAAACCCTGAACATCATTGGCCTTCTGGAACCAAGGTATCTTTCCTTGGATGCCTTAGATTGAACATTTCTATAGCCTTGCTTTAATCTGGACATTTTCACAGTCTTAGAACTGTAAACTAGCAACTTAATAAATCCCCCTCCCCTCCAATTTTTTTCCTTCTCTCTCTCTCTTTTTTTTTTTTTTTTTTTTTTTTTCACATGGGCAGGCACTGGGAATCAAACCCAGGTCTCCGGCATGGCAGGTGGGAACTCTGCCACTGAGCCACCATGGCCCACGCTAAATTCACCTTTTTAAAAACCATTCTTAAAGGATTAAGACCCTTTAATTGGTTATGTCACAATGTTTTAGTTTGTAAGCTGCTGGAATGCAATATGCCAGAAATTGAATAGTTTTTTAAAAAAATTTATTAAGTTGCAAGTTTACAGTTCTAAGGCTGTGAAAATTCCAAATTAAGGCATCCAGAGACAGATACTTTAACTCCAAAGAAAGGGCTGTTGAAGTTCCAGGTTTCCCTCTTAGGTGGGAGGGCACAGAGCAATGTCTGCTAGCTTTCTCCATTTCATCAGGCTTCCCTGAGGGCATTTTCCTTCTATATCTCCAAAGGTCTCTGACTGTGTGTTCTCTGTTGGCTCTAAAGCATGTTCCAAAAAGATTCTCTCTTAAAGGGTTCCAGTAAGCAATCCCACCTTGAATGGGTGGAGATACAGCTCCATGGAAACCATCTAATCAAAAGTTACCACCCACAATTGATTGGGTCACATCTCCATGAAAACAATAAAAAAGATCTCACCCAGCAATATCAAATAAGGATTAAAGGACATGACTTTTTGGGGATACATTATAGCTTCAAACCAGCACAGCACTCAAGAGAGGAAATGAGGTAACAGTCCGGAAATTGGGTTAAGAACCAGTAAGTCCCTTGGACATAAAATTGATTTAGAAGGTTGAAGAATAGTAAACAGGGTCTTGTTATCATTTGGGGAAGCTGAGAACCTAGAATCTAGTTGAATGTTTTTATTTTAGTATATCCATAAGATGGCTAACAATTCCAAGTCAAGGTCTCCTTTCTAAGTGGGTGTTTTAGTCCCCAGGCTCCTAAAACAAATACCATTCGATGGGTTGCCTTAACAGGAATTTATTGGCTCATGGTTTTGAGACTAAGAGAAGTCTAAAATTGAGGCATCAGCAAGGCAATGCTTTCTCCCAGAAGACTGGCATTCTACCCTGGGACTGGTTGCCAGTGATCTTTGGTCCTTGGTTTTCTGTCACATGGAAACGTACATAGCAGTATCTTCTCTTTTCTCTTCCAGGTTCTATTGATATCCAACTTCTGGCTCCTTATCTCTCCATCTATCTGACTTTCACTCTGCATATAATCCAGTAATCTGGATTAAAGCCCATTCTGATTCAATCTAAAAGAGATCTTATTTACAATGGGTTCCCACCCACCAAAACTTAAACCAAGAACAAGAACACATCCAACCTGGTGTACACAATTCAGTTCCCCATAAAGGGTGGCCTGGGCTAAGTTTAGCTGAGGATTTTTCTTGGATGGGATCATAGGGATCATTTTCCTGAATTCAGTTCCACCCTTTTCCTCCTCACCTGCTGCCACTGACTCAGCAATTCAACTCTCATCCCTCTTGCCATTTCCTGTGACAGCCTCCTTGAGGGCCCCATGCTGTGTCACCTCATTTGCTCCTCAGAAAAGACCCTTTAAGATCAATACCCCTTCTGATGGATTTGCAGGTCCCTGAGATTGCTCCCTCCCACTCCTTTCACCCGTGCCCTCTCTGCCCCTGCCTTTCCCAATTTGTCTGCTGGATTCACTCTGCCATCATCTCTTCCAGGAAGCCTTTGCTCACTGCCCCAGCTGGGCTGGGCAAGCTTCATTAATCACCCTCTGCTCATTTCTAGCTCAGCATTCACTGTGCTGTGTCATCATTATCTGCTTTTGCATTTCTTGCGCTAAAGCTCTTCTTCAGTTTTGTGTCCTCGGTGCTTGGCACAAACTCATCATTTGTAAAAAAAAAAACATGTATGAATAATCAAGAGCTGCTTGCCAACTCACCTCCTGAAAGGTGGCTTTCTGTACAGAACCAGATGCCATCATTAGAATCAGTGGGCTTAGCTGCAGCCTGAGAGACTAAGCTTAGCCATTAAGAAGACCTTTGGGTACTGACATATTTAAGTTTGGAGTGAATAGTGAAGGGGTTGGAGTTATTCAGATGTGGTTCTGTGCAGAGGTTTATAGACCAGCTGCCTTTATAGGCCCCCGGTTCTCCGAGTCAATATCCACACATGTGTATAGACAAGCATAAATAGAACTCTTAGGTTCCAGAAAGCATAGAGATTTTAAGTGTTCAGCTCAGCAAACATCAAAATGAACATTGCAGTAGTTCAGGAGACCTTGGTGATCTCCCCTAGCCCAAAGAGTAACCACCTTCCAGACCCCCAGCACCACCTGCCAGTTCTGCCTAATTTGGGGCTTTACAAAAAGGGGCTCTTACAGTATGCACTCTTTTGAGTCCTGCTTCTTTGGCGTAGCATTGTTTTGTGAGATCCATCTGTGTTTTTGCACATTCACACATGCGTTGAATTCATTTTAGGTCCTTTAAAATCCCATGGCTATCTGACCTATATTTATGCATGCATCCTCCCCCAAGCCCCCAGTCCCCCTCATCTGTGTGTCAGTAACTGACAGGAGGGGAAAGGGGAACACAGCTCTCAAGGGCACCTTTGTGTCTTCCCAGCACCTAGGCCGGTGCCCATGACACGGCTGGCCCCAGTCAATATCTGTGAGTGAACTGAATGAAAGGCCATTTTGTCCCTGGGTCTGTCCATTTATTCCTTGGCTTGCTCCCTAACGCTCCTTGGAACACAGCTGCTTTAACAAGTTATGCCTTTATTTATTGGATAGATGTGCCTGTTTGCAGAAAGAGTTCCTCCTGGGCAGCCGTATTCTAGCAAATCAGGCCTCCTTTGTGCCAAGACTAGAAGAGTCGACAGACTCCATCAAGGCTGTAGAATCCATGGTGACTCAGAGGGCTGAGGGTGGAAAATGTGAGCAGCCCAGGGGCCGGGCTGGCAAAGAGACCATGACTTGAGCAGCTTCCAGCACTGATGCCGGAAAGGGCTTTGACAGTCTCAGAAAACAAACAAATAAAAAAATCAACACCCACACTTTGGGAACGCCCACCGCACCTGCCCCTCCCACCCAAGCAGAGCCGCTGCATCTGGACGAATCTCTGTATTTGAGTCACATGGACTGCATCAGAGAGAGGAAGAGAGAGAGAGAGAGAAGCTGTGTTTGCTCTGCCCATGGTCCCCGATGGCATAATGCTGTGTGGTCGGGCGCAGGATGCTAACCCTCATCGCAAACTTTCCCCAGCCGAGATGGCCTTTCTCTGGGCATTTATGGGGGCCTGGAGATACAGACTGGGGCAGAACTGTTGTCTGCTTCCCCTGGTGCATTCTCCCTGTACCACGCTGATAGGCGCCTTCTGGAACCGAGCAGCCCCTGACACATGCACGCATGTGTGAGGCCCAGCCTTGAACAAAGCAAAGAAGGTAGCAACACCAGGGAAAAGCATCACAAAAGCGTGCCCATGTTGTGTGCAGTTGTTTGTCTCAAAAGCGTGATCACAGAATAAAAGCACAGGCAGATGTGCACTTAACAGAAATGCTTAAAAATTGTGACTGTAATGGGAATTTGGGGGTACAGGGTAAGACAGCTATGGGGACACCCCTTGCAACTTCAGTGCTGCGGTCTCAGGGCTACCCCACCCCCCAGCCCCCACTATCTTCAGGGCTTAGGATGAGTGGCATGGAGAACACACTTTCTCCCACCACTCTGGGCACGTCTCCTCTTGTTCATGCTCCTTGGTTTGACATTCTATCCCTTCCACCTCCCTCCTTCGTTGATCTCCCCAGATCCTTGGCCCTTCCAGCTGAGGCGGGGTGGGTCGGGGTGGGTAGGGAGGCTGGAGCCTGAGGTCTGGACCAGGAGCCCAGAGCCAACCCTCAGCAGCCAGGGGCGATACTGGCTCCTCATCCATCTTCCAAGCGTTCAGTTCCTTGCCGGAAAATGTGAGTCCTCATGCAGCTCTCTGCTCTCCGGACTGGTGCCGTCCTGCAGGGATCATCCATTTCCCGGGATCCACAGTGCACCTTCCTGGCCCTTGGCTCGTCTTTCTGCTATCTTCCCCCATGTTCCAAAACATCGTCATTTCTTCTCTCAGCCTGACTGCCAACGCACCATTCAAGGTCGAGCCCAGCCGGGGCATAGCCCTCCTTTCCCAAGTCCTCCTGTGCCACCTGCCTCCCTCCCCAGGCCCTGCCTCCTCATGTTAATTATTACTGTCATCATGCTGGTCAAACACAGCATGCTGTCTGTGCCCGGAGAGGAAGGTGCATTGTTCTATTGCCCAGAGTGCAGAGGAGCCTAAGAACTATGGAAAGAAACCAGTGAGGACAAACTGCTGGCAGGTGGGAAACTCCTTCCCTGCTTTGCTTCCCTGAATCCTGGATCTTTGGTCCCGGCCCCTATAGCAACAAGGAGGCTTGAGAGCTGGGCTGCTGCCTGCCAAGCTGACTGTGGAGGAAGCTCTTTGATTCTTCACTCATGTTCATCCAGCGCCAGAGGTAGGAACTGGTCGTCCACTGTGGAAGAGAGAATTTGAGATCCTGCCCCACTTGGCCTCTGCAGGGCCAAGTACAGAGGGCAGCGGCCCCCTCACCCCAGGAGGGCTACCCAGAGCCTTGCCACAGAGGCTGAGCCAAGCAGTGAGCTGTCCTCAGGTGGCAGGGCCATGGGGAAGCAAGTTGATTAAGAAAACTGTATTGACATTGACCAAAGACTTAAAGGAAAATTTTGTCGTCGTTGATTCTGCCTAGGAATAACAATGGCACAGGGTTTAACATGTTTCCATCCATTTTAGGCTTTTTTCCTTCTGCATCAAGCTGGTAGGATTACCTTATTATTTTCCCTTTTGTGCCAAACTCTGATGACCTCATCACTCGGGCAGGGGGTTTTCTTTTGTGTGCTCAGAAATGCTGTGTGACAGCTGCTTCTGGCAAGGATATTTTGCCTGCACTTCTGAAGAATGAGTGGGGGAAGCCAGGAGGAGGAGAGAAGGGGAAGGTGAGGGGAGCAGAGAACACGGAGATGTGCTTGAGGGAATAGGAGGGCTATAGAGGAAATAAAAACAAACAAACAAACATAGCAACAAGAGGGTACAATATTCTAAACATCTTCTTAGAAAGAGACAATGCGTGTTAGAAGATTTTGATAAGAGAACCTAACACTCCTATTTTGAAAATGAGGGGAGAGGAAAAGCTGAAATCAGAATCACCTTGGTGGCTGTGTTGAAACGAGATAGTAAGGGGGATGAGATGGAAGCAGGGGGAACATTTAGAAAGCTGGAACACTGGCTCATGTGAGAGATGATGGTGGAGGGGGTGAGAAGGGATCAGATTTTGGATTCAGTCAATAGGAGCTGCTGATGAATAGAATTTTTTGAAGGTATAAGAGAAAAAGAAGAGTTAAGGGTGACACCAAGGTTTTTGGTCCAAGCTCCTGGAAGAAAGCAGGTGCCATTTTCTGAGACAGGAAGACTGGGAGAGAAGGAGACTTTGTAGGGAACCACACATTAAGTCTGAGTTCCCTACTGCATGTTCAAATGGAGACATTGGGCAGGCAGTTGACTATAGCTTTGGAGTTCAGGAAAGAGGTTGGATCCAGATTTGGAAATCCTTAGCGTGTAGGTGGTATTCTTAGGGGCTGGAGGATCACTCAGCAGTGGGAGCAGCTAGAGAAGAAAGGAGGAACCTTGGAGAATTTCTACAAGTCAACGCTAGACTATGATGAAGAATCAGCAAAGGAGACTGAGGAGGTGAGGTCAGGAGGGGGACAGCACCAAGACCCAGTAGTTTCTTGAAACTCAAATATTCTCCTTAGACCTTTAGATGAAGAGGCTGAGGTGTGGCTACAGGCTTTGGCATCCCACAGGTCTGGCAGTCTTGATGGGGGCAGTTTAGTGAAGTTTGAGGGAAGAAAGGCTGAGCAGAGTGAGTTCAAGAGAGAAGAGGAATTGGAGATGGCAAATATATGTTTGCTTTGGAGGGGAGCAGAGATGTGAGGAGGTAATGGAAGTGAATGTGGACTCCAGGGAAGGTATTATTTATTTTTTTTAAGGTAGGGAAAAATAACATTACACATGTTTGCTGATGAAAATAAGTCTTGCAGAAATGGAAAGACTCATGATACAGGAGAGAAAGCTCAAAATTGCTGGGTAGATCCTTGAGAAGAGGGGACTAGCTTCTAAGTGGAGGAATTAGCTTCAGATAGGGGCATGGATAGGCAGTTTATACTGACAGCAGTAGAAGCAGAAGCCCTGGGTTCAGCTGCAGGGTTTGGTGGTAGGAAACAGATTTGGAGCATAATGAAATTATCACATGCTCTTACGATTAGAAAAAACCTTTAAATCGCTTAAAGGCTTGGGGCAGTGAACACACCTTGGGCTATGCCTGTTGGTGCCAGGCTGAGAGGGGTTCCTCTGTGGAAAACCTGGAGAAACTCTGTCTTAGTTTGCCAGGCTGCTGTAACAAATATCACACAATGGACATTTATTGGCTTGGGGTTTCGAGGTTAGAGAAGCCCAAAATCGAAGTGTCAGCAAGGCAATGTTTCCCCTCCCCGTTCCCACCAAGGTTTGTATGTTCTGATGCTGGCTGCTAGGAATCTTTGGGGTTCCTTGGCTTGTATCTCTGCTTCCCATCACATGGTGATTTCCTTTCCTGTATTTTCTCGGTTCCTGCTGACATCTGACTTCCAACTACTCTCTGTGTGTTCTCTTTATGAGGCCTCCAGTAATTTGGATTAAGACCCACCCGGCTTCAGTTGGCCACACCTTAAATAAAACTAGCATTTTCTATTTACAATGGGTACACATGCCACAAGGGCATGGACTAAGATTAAATTGGGGTACACCATTCAACCTACCACAAACACTGATGGGCAGATGAAGTAATTATCAAAATTGATAATTGGAAAATTATCAGTTAATCATAATTTTGTTATTGTGGCAGGGACAGTGTGCTCATCAAACATCCCACCCAGTCCCCTCATTTTGCCCTCCCGTCTTTGCAGGTAGGCAGTGACAGGTGAGTATTTCTGGCTAATGGGCTAGGAGTAGATGTGATGTGCCACTTCCAGATGAGAGCAGGAAATGGCCAGAACCAACACTCCAGCTCCCTCCCTCTGCTGTCTGGGGTCTTGAAGAACTCTCTAAGGAGCAGAGTCCCCACACCTTGCCCCTTCACCTTCTATCCCAAATTAGACATATAGCATTAGCTAAAAGTAAACTCTGCTGCATTAAGTCATTGACATTTCAGGGTTAAAATGCTACTGTAGACATCATGCCCGGTGGTTCCGTAGATCTGTCTCTTGCTTCAAAACAGCATTTGAACAAAATAGACCTTAACCTATACATAGGCAGCCTCTTCAGCCTCAGACCACCCTCCAAATTCCTCTCCAGTTGCAATCTTTAGGATCATCTTCTCTGCCGTCCTCTGCTTCTGGTCAACCAACCATAAGCTCCCAGATCCATCTGAATTATTCCTGTGAAGTGAAGGTTTCCCTCAGTCTCCTGGTCAACCTGCATCTATGGGCTTCCCACACCCACCTCTCTCTGGGCTTCTATTTTGATCGTGATGATTTGGCCATGGAGGGTGTGGACCACTTCTTCCACGGAGGTGGCAAAGGAGAAGTGTGAAGGCGCTGAGCATCTCTTGAGGATGTAAAACCAGTGAGGTGGTCACACCCTCTTCCAGGATGTGTAGAAGGCATCACAAGATGAATGGGGTAAAATTTGGGTGACTTAGAAGTCACCATGGCCCTAGAGAAGAACCTGAACGAGGCCTTTTTGGATCTACATAGCCTGGGTTCTGCCAACACAGACTGTCATCTCTGTGACTTCCTGGAGAGCCATTTCCTAAACAAGGAGGTGAAACTCATCAAGTAGATGGGCAACCAGTGACCGACCTTTGCATGCTCGCAGGTTGGGCTGGAAAAGAATCTCTTCTGAAGGCTCACTCCCAAGCACAACTAGGAGCCTCTGGAGCCAAGCAGCCTTTTGGGGTCCCCTCTGCATACCACTGTCGTCTCGGCTTCTGCTTGAGCTCCTCCCTCCAGCCAGGAGGCATCGTTTTAACCAACCACCTTGCAGTCCTCTCACAAGCCGTGAACCAAGTGTCAACAATAAAGCTTTTTGCAGCAAAATGAAAAAAAAAATGGCTACCATAGCATAAACTAGTCTATTATAACTCAAATATCACATTACCAACCACGGTATGTAACAGGGTTTGGGATTGATCTTGGATTAAAAGTCCAAGGGCCCTGTCCATGAAAAACTATGATGTAAACATTCTGGAAAGTTCTTCTTATTCACTGGCTCCACCATGAACATCCCAGGGGACAGCTCTGTTTTTCAGAAAGTGTTCATTATAAACCAGGACTCAACTATCTGTACCTGGCAGGAGCTGGCAGGAACGCTCACCGCTGTGCAGTTTTCTTATCCTTCGTTTTAAACATTGTATTTTTTGTTTCCTAATAACATTCACACCAGACAAAGGATCACAACCCAAGCTGATGGCAGAAAGAGGAGGGGGATGAATGAAACAACAGAGAGCAGCTTGCCCTCTCTCTTCAAGCAGCAAATTAACTGGCTGGCCTCTTTTTCATCTTTTTCAGTTGAATAGTTTTGCATTTGGGGGCTGTGGGCTGGGCTATCTGGGGAACAGGACCTTCTGTTTTGAAGTGTTCTAAAATTGCAGAGCCTAGAGAAAAGACTATCCCTGAAGGAGTTCCCCAGCTAAGAGTAGAAACCCAGGGACTCACCCTTTCCTTTCTAAAAGCGAAAATAGCTCTGCATCTAGCCCGTTTCCTTCCCACCTGCCACCTCGTGGTTATTTGCAGAATTACACCCTTCTGCTGGGGCTGGACAGAGTGGAAGGCTCTTGTTACAAGTCTGCCCTCTTATCTGATACCCTCTTACTGAGAGTGGCCTCTGCAAGGCACCTTAGAGATAAGCCAAGCCAATCTTCTCCATTTTATAACCAAGGGAAAGGGAGACCTATAAAAGAGGCATAGAGCTAATTAAAGCACTCACTCACTCAACCATTCAATCAATATTTGTGTTATGCCTGTATGTGCAGGTCCAGAGCTTCCTACTGGCATGTGGAGGTGAAAGATCCTATTGCTCCTAAGGGAAGATGGGCATGTAACAAGGCCATTACATACAATGTACTGTACCTCGATGGGAGGTAAACACAAAGGGAGAGGGGAGAAGCAGCAGCCCTGCCTAGTTGGAGAGCCAGGGAAGCTTTCCTAAGGGGTGATGTGAGAGCTAAATTCAGAATAAGAGATTCTCAGGTAGGTGCGCCAGGTCAGGGGCCCACGCAGAGATCCCAGGTACAAAGGTGTGCTGACTTCTGGCTTCTGTTCACTTGGTGTGCTCTGGCCATGTTAGAGTTCAGCCCTGTTGGTGCACAAAGTCAGGAGGTGAGGGAAGGAATGACGTGAAGTAATCAGGCAGCTGGGTGAGAGGCCTGGTATGCTGCAAAGGTATTTAGGCTGAAAATAACTGAGGCACTTTTTATTAGAGGAAGTCGCATGATCAGATCTATGTGGTAGAAAGTTCTCTCTGTTGATAGCGAGAGACCCCCATTGGAAGCCAGTGAAACACGATGCAGGGAAACTAGAAGTTTGCTAGAACAGAAGGCAAGAGGTGAGGAAGCTCTGTTTTAGGGATTGAATCTTGTCACCCCAAAAAGCCATGTTCAAGTCTTAGCCTGCATTCCTGTGGGTGTGAGCCCCTTTGTCAATAGTCCCCTTTGGTTAAGGTGTGGACTTATTTGTGAATCAAAGATCCTATTTTGATGAAGCCTACTTAAATCTTAAATCAGGGTTGGCCTTCATCTATAAGCCTGGAGGCCTTATAAGGCAGGTGAAATTTGGATGGAGAAGTGAACAGAAGCCAGAAGTCAGCAGAAACCAGAGGAGCAGGCACAAGCAGAGGTAGAGTGCTGCGTGACAGAGGATTATGGGAATTCTACAGATTCTGGGAGAAAGCAGACTATGCTCAATATGTCGAGGTTGGACTTCTAGCACCCCAAACCATGAGCCAATAAATTCCTGTTGTGTTAAGCCAATCAGTGTGTGGCATTTGTCATAGCAGCTCTGGTAAACTAAGACAGTCTGCTAGGACAGTGGAGTTTGGGAAGGAGAGAGAGGAGTATGATATTAAAAGGCAGAAGTGTTCAGAGGAATGTAAGAAGATCCCTAAAATTATGGTTTGGGAAACTGAGTGAGTGGTGACCATTCATTAATGTAGGAAATATAGTAAGGCAAGCCAGTGTGGGAGCAGGAGAGAGAGAAGGGCAAAGATGATGAGTTGGGTTGTGGAGCTTCTAGGTGCTGTGGGACAGTCACGATGCAATTGGGTATATAGACAGATCTAATAAGAGCAATGGTGGCTGAAGATACAGACTTTAGAGGTGACGGGATGAGCAAAAAAATCATGTCATGGGTGAAACTGCTCAGGGGATGTGTGAGATAAGTATAGGTCACTGAAAGAGCCTGTCCTGGGTTGGGTTCTCCAAAAAGCAAACCCAGAGAGAGAGTATCTATCCTGGATATGGACTAGAGTGTACCCTTGGGATTAATACCTGGGCAAGGGAGGGAAAGGAGGCAGGAATGGATAGAGGGGGAAAGAAAGTGGAAAGGAAGACCCCAGAGCTCCACCTGACCCCATGTGGAGCCACAGAGGAAAAATGGCTGTTGGAGATGACTGTGTCCGGCTGAAGTGGTGATCCTTCTTTCCCTTGCCGCTATTGGAGGGTCATCTCAGGGAGGGCCAGGTAGCTGAAGTAATTCGTAGAGAGGCTGACACCAAAGGATGCATGCTTCCAGCAATTGGGCAATAATTCTTTCCTGGAAGGAGGGCTCTGATCACTGGGACTTCTTAAGCTGGAGTTGCCGTTTTGACTGTTTGCCACAATTAGATAAGGGAGTACCAACTGGCATGCAAGTGGATCACCCGGAGGTCTGTGGTAGATTGAGTTATATACCCCCAGAAAAAAAAATGCTCTTAAAATTAATCCCATTCCTGTGCATGTGAACCCATTGTAAATAGGACTTTTGCAGATGTTATTTTTAGTTACGATGTGGCTAGCTGAATCAGGATAGGCCTTAATACTATTACTGAAGGACTTAGAGAGAGAAAACCAAGGGGAAGAGCCAGAAGGAGGACTTCAGCTAGAACCTGGAACAGAAAGGTGAGGACATCTCTGAGGAACAGGAAAGCAGGGAAACTCAAGGAACCCCAAGGATTGCCAGCCAGCCAGCATGCTACCAGTCCCCGGGAGGAAGCAAGCCATCTGGCCCCTGAAACTGAGGCAATAAATTCATGTTGTTTAAGCCAACCTATTGTGTGGTATTTGTCATAGCAGCCTAGAAAACTGAGACAATATTGACATTGGGTGACAACAGCCTCATCTCCTTCTGATGATCAGGATGAACTATCCCTGTCAGGTTGGTGACTCCTCAACATGCTGTCTCTGAACACATGGAGCCCAAAGGGCCCAGGTGGTAGCCATGGTTTATTGTTAATGTGTCTTTTACTGGCTCCCCTGCATTTTTTCCCTTTGGGAAACAAGACCATGAATCCTGCGGTCCAGAAGTGTGGGTTCAGAAAGCAACAATTCCCAAAAGTGCCATTGAGAGTGATGATGAGTGGAACCACTCTTGTTTCCACCCCTTGGTGTCCTGATTCTAGTCTTCCTATAGAGGACATAGCACCTGTATTAGCTAGGGTTCTCTAGAGAAATAGAATCAGCAGGAGATAGCCATATATATAAAATTTATAAAAATATCTCACGTAACCATGGGGTTATAGAGTCCAACGTCTGTAGGACAGGCTACAAGCTGGTAAGTCTGATGAAGTTCCTCAATGAACTCTTAGGAGAGGCTGGCTGGACAACCGTGAGGATGGAAGAGTCCAAAATCCACAGGGCAGGCTGTGAAGATGGAACTCTGATGAAAGATCTGGATGAACTCCACAGGAGAGGCTGACTGGCTGAAGCAGGGAAGAAGAGTGACTGTCTCTTCTGAATCCCTCTTAAAAGCCTTCTGGTGATTAGATTAAGTGTCACTCATTGAAGAAGACACTCCCCTTAGATGATTACAAATGCAATCAGCTGTGGATGCAGCCAGCATTATCATGATTTAAGTCCATGAAATGTCCTCATAGCAAGAGACAGGTCAGCATTTGCCTGACCAGATGAGCGGGCACCACCACGTGGCCAAGTTGACATCTGAAACCTGACCATGACAGCACTATATGAAATATTCTGGTTCAAGGTGTATGCAGGTTCCTCATCCCAATGTAATGTGAGGGTCTTTGATCCTCTTCTATACCTCTTTTGGTCTCTCATGGGATGTTATGTGGAACTTCATGCTGGAAGATGATATATTCTGTAAGTATATCAGATAATGGTGTTGCCTGAGTTCCTGTGGACAGGAAAGGCAAGCCCATACCTGGAATGAGGTTCTAACCCTGTCCGAACAAATTGCTGGCTCCTCTGGGTGGAAAGACCCTTACATGGCCAACTTGTCACCATGTGGCAAGTAGCTCTTCTTGAAGAACAGTGACATACCAGAGGCTTAACATACTATTGCTGGTTGGTAGGACATTTGGTGGCAACAGTAGCAAGACCAACTTTGGTAAATGGTATTCCATGCTGTTGGGCCCATGCATATACAATCACCTTCTCTGTCACCATGCTTATTTTGTTCATGAACCCATGGTGCCAACCTGGGGTGATGGAAGCCAGGGACTGATGAATGTCAGCCAACTGAGTCATCTCATCAGCTTATGTATTTAGTTCCTCTTCTAGGGTGGATACTTTCTGCTGGATTATATGTGTTAAGCAAAAATCTTCACACTTTGTGTATACTCCATCTACCTGCCTCTACTCCAGACCTCCTTGTCCTTAATCTCCCAGTCTTTCTCTCTGTAGGTCCTTGATCAGCCCAACAAGTTCATTTACCACTGTCCATGAGTCTCTCTCCATATATTCTAACCTTGGGCTACTTCTTTGTCCACACAAAAATGGAGGGCCAAGTGCACACTGCACCAAATGAGGCCATCGTGTAGCCACCTTCCCTTTTTAGCTTGCACCCACACACTGACCCATTCAAAAACCAAGCTTGGGCTTTTTCCTCTCTTTAGCTATTCCCATGGGAGCTCCCTTATAGCCACAGATGTGGACTGAGGAAGGGGCATTGATGAAACAGGTGACAAAGGATGTAATGGATCAAGGTGATGGTCTGGTCCAGAAGTCCAGATCTCTTTAGACTATATTTTGAGAGAGGAAGGGAGGGTTAACATAGCCCTGGGCAAAACCATTAATGAAGATTGTTGTGTATTCCATGTGAATGCAAACTGTTTTCCAATACACTCTTTTCGGTGGGGATGGAAAAGAACGCATTTGCCAAACCACTGGCCATATGCCTTGTACCTGAGTACTTATACTGCTCTAGCAAAGACACCCTATCTACCATGACAGCTGCAATTGGCACTATCTCCTGATTGAACTTAAGGTATTCTATTGTCATCTTCTAGGAGTTGACTGGTGAATTAAATAGAGATATAATGAGGACCACCACCCATACATTCTTTAAATCCTTAACGGTGACACAAATTTCCACCATCATCCTCAGAGATGCAATAGTTTTTAAATTAATCTCTTGCCTAGGGGGATGGGTGGCTTCATAAGGCTTCTACTTGGCTTGCCCTACTATGATAGCTCTTATCCCACAGCCCAAGGACCCAGTGGTGGGGGATAGGGATTGTGCCAACTTTCAAGTATGTCTACTCCTGTTCAGAGAGTGAGTCCACAGACCTAGGAGTGCCAAAGTGAGTCAGACCTGCTGTGACTCCATTTACTACCTGGATCCTGTCTGCCCCCACTCTAATAGGAGGAATATATAAATAGCACTTCAGGCCATCATATCTCAATTTCAAATCTGAACCTTGAAATATTGCGGTATTCTTCTTTTCTTAGCATACTGTTCTCGTGTAAATCACTTCTGGTCCCTCTGGAGAAGACCCAAGGCAATCATTACTATGTACACTTGCCATGGCGTTGCAGGGAATGTGGCCACTTCCTCAATGATTGGTCTCTAGGTCTGGAAACTGAGCAAGGGGTTTAATAATTTATTGGGGTGGCTACACTTAGACTCCTGATCATCCTCAATTTCTTCTGAATGTATAAATCAAGTATTACCCTTGTTGACTTCTCATCTGATTTGCCTCCAGGAATGCCATGGTCTATTAACTATATCCATAAGTTGCTGAGGTCAAGACCCCACAGCTCTTACTCTAACCTTGCAATGATTGTGCCCACTTGGTTTCTTGTGGTTAAAAAGCTTGGCCCTTATTTGGGGGATTTACCATATCCATTGTTATCAGTGAACCTAGTTCTGGAATGGCCTCTGTCTTAGTTTCCCAGCTGTTAAAACAAATACCACTAAATGGATTGGTTTACACAATGGAAACTCATTGGCTAAAGGATTTTAGGCAAAGAAAAGTCTACATTGAGGTGTCAGCAAGACAATGCTTTCTCCCCTAAGATTGTGTCATTCTGGTCCCTCCTGCTAGTGATTCTTGATCCTTGGTTTTTATGTCACACAGCAATGCACATGGTGCATCTCCTCCTTTCTCTTTTGGGTTTATTTGAATTCCAGCTTCTGCTCCTCCACCTGGCTTTTACTCACTATTACTGTATTTCTTTTGCTTAGAAAGGACTCCAGAAATCCATATTAAGACCCTTCCTGTTTAAATTGTTCACATCTTAACTAAAATACATCTTCAAAAGGTCCTCTTTACAACAGGTTCACAATCACAGTAATATGTGAAGATTAAGAATGTTTATTTCCAGGGTACATCATTCAATCTAGCATACTCTCCTACTCTCAATCCCAGTCTACAGAGGAGGCCACCAGCGGATTCCATGATGATGCTGATGTCCCATCACTAGCGCCTTCCTTATGACCTTGGAAAATGGTGTGCCCTCTGGGCTTAATCCTTGGGTAGTTTTCTGGCTCTACATAATATGACTACTCCAACAGACTTTCCACCATCTGCCACAGCAATTCTGGTCTTCGTACTTGACTTAGCATGACCATTGATTTTCACCTGCTTCTAGCAGCCCTCCCAATAGTGAGTACATGCCATCTTTTGGGGGCCTTGCTAGGGTGTTAAATTCTATATCTCAGGAGCATGCTCTCAAATTAGTAGTCTCCCTCATCTGCACTTGTGTTCTGTTCAAGCACACAGAGGGTCCAGTTCCAACTTACTCCAGTGACTCTGGTTCCTGATGGTGCATGCTGAGTATTCTTGTGGTCCTTTCTCCCCTTATCAGGTCCAGCACATCTCTGACTGAGTTGTGCTGTGACTTTGACCTGAGTTATGGACCTACTGGCCAATAGGGGAGGTGGGGTCAGACCCTGAGGAGGGAATGTGCTGTCTGTGCTGCAGGAGAAAGGTCTCTGCATTGTCTTCAAACAAGGAGAGGGAGGTCTAGATCTTAATACAGAAGAGTGACCACTTTTGTAGGTTCAGTGGGTTTCAGAGGAATCTGGAAATGTAAGATTTTGGGAGGGGGTTAGGGCATTGACCTCAGATATGCCTTGGTTGGGGGTTTAGTCTCCTCTGGGCCCAGCTACTCTTGAGAATGATCCATGAGCAATTGAGAAAAAGGTGTATCCTGCTGTTGTGGGGGGTAATGTCCTATAAATGTCTGTTAAGTCTAGCTCATTTGTTGTAATATTCAAACTCTCTGTTTCTTTTTTGATCCTCTGTCTAGATGTTCGGTCCATTGATGAGAGTGGGGAATTGAAGTCTCCAACTATTATGGTAGATGTGCCTATTTCCCTTTTCAGTGTTTGCAGTGTTTGCCTCATGTATTTTGGGGCATTCTGGTTCGGTGCATAAAAATGTTTATGATTGTTATGTCTTCATGTTGAATTGTTCCTTTTATTAGTACATAGTATCCTTCTTTGTCTCTTTTAACTGTTTTACATTTGAAGTCTAATTTGTTGGATATTAGTATAGCTACTCCTGCTGTTTTCTGGTTGTTATTTGCATGAAATATCTTTCCCCAACTGTCATGGTTAGGGACACGTGTCAACTTGGCCAAGTTGTGGTGCCTGTTTATCTGATTGGGCAAGCGCTGGCCTGTCTGTTGCAATGAGGACATTTCATAGGATTAGGTCATGATCACATCAGCTGCATCCACAGCTGATTCCATTTGTAATCAGCCAAAGGGGAGTGTCTTCTGCAATTAGTGATGCTAAATCTAATCATGGGAAGCCTTTTAAGGA
>PVIY010035899.1:0-25904 GCA_004026745.1 Myrmecophaga tridactyla
CTCCAGCCCTTGTAACTTTTCCCCGTTGCAGCACAGCCGAGATGGGGAGGCCGTTAAGGCTGCCGCGTGTTGGGGAGCTCAGCACAAAGCAAAAGCGATTTAGGCAGACAGAGGAGCCGGTTAGAGTGAGAACTAACCAGGGAGTCCCTAAAGGAAGGTCGGGAGAAGGGCCAGGTGGGACCGCACGTACCCCAGGCTCCAAGCCACCTGCAACTGTCACCTACCAAAATAAACTGGCCAAGCCAAGCCAAACTACACTGAGATCTCGAAATACCAAAGGGACCCATGGAAAAAGGACATCTGCTGGCTGTTGTTGAAGCAAATGAAAAAGAAGAGCATGGCAATGCTACTTACCAATGAGCTGTTAAATGTCTTACTCCTGGGTCAGCGCAGAAGGCACACAAGATTCTAGGCAGGGTTTAGGTGGGGGCATCTCTCAGAACAGAAATCGTGGAATTCAGTTTGATTTCTGTTCCTCTGCTGCTTTTCACACCTTATAGACATGAAAGTGAGCCCTGGGGCTCAGCTTTTCCTTTTTTAATGATAAACCTCAGCAAGAGGTTTCACCATGATGTGGAACTTATTTTTTTTTATCAGTCTCCACCATTTTGACAATCACAGCCTGGAAGACCTACTGAGTTGTCAGCAAAAGGACTCATCTACACATTATCTTAACCAAACCAATTAGGGCTTTTAAAATTATAAATTTGATTTCTAAATCGCTTCCCACCTGCTTGACTGGCACCAAGTGAACAGAGGGTGACATTTCTGAATTGCAAATCATCGTTTCCCGATGGATATATTTTAACTCAGGGCAGCATCTCCCTAATTCAAGGCTGAGAACTGAATCCACATGATTTCAAGAGGACGAGCTCTTTTCAGCTGTGAAGCATGTAGCATCCTAAAAAAGAAAAACACAGCCATCCAAGAGAAGCATCCCTCCAGTTACGATAAAAAAAGTTCTTTGACTGACAGCTCTTTTCAAGTGCAAATGAGAATGACAGCAAGAAGAGGTTTAAAATTCTCATTAAGCTGGATGGTACTTTTGCTTTTTTAATATAAATATTGATATGTAATCTGATTTTGCCCCATCAAATAGCACTCCTGCATACAAATATGCTCTGAATTTAATATATGTGTTCTCTGTTTCTTTCCTAAATCTTGTCATCTCTGCTTTATCATACCCTTCTCAGAGGAGCAGAGAGCATGCCTTATGGCCAATTTAAACATGGCAGCTCTAAAAAAGACTCAAAAAACTTGCCCAGAAACCACTAAATGAGCCAATATGCTTACGTAAGTTAAGGTCTCATTATTTCCCTGCCTGGTTAAAATTTTTTCACCAGACTTGTGGAAAAGAAGCTGAACATACCAACTTCCAAAATGCATTCTTCATCACAGGACTGGAATGTTCTAAATGCAATGTGGAAGGAAGGAAGGAAAAGACAGCAGGGAAAACCTCAATCAGGGCTTCTCAAAGTAGCAGCATCTATAGAAGAGGGAATGGGATTTTGGTGTACAGGAAGGTCTCCATTTTAACTCAACATATTTTAAAATCCATTATAATTTTTCTGTTATTCAAACAAAAGAAAACACATTGTGAAAATAAGAATAATCACTGTTTATATCAGTGAATAAGATGATATTGTTCCTTCTCTTTAAAGAGTTTTTGTTGGGGTTCATGATTCAATCTACCACAGCTCACATACTCAGAAAGATCAAGGATGCATCCTTCAGACATGGCTGGATCTAGTCACCCAGGTGATGTCATCAAGAACATTCCCTCTTCATCTCTTGGCTCCTTTTTTTTTTTTTTTTTCTTGAGTTGCCTTCATTCTAGGTCCTTTCTCCACATGGTAACAAAGATGACCCCCAGTTGCTCCAAACGTACATGCCTTACTGCCTATACTCTTAACAGGAGAAAGAAGGTCTCGTTCACAAAAAATTCCTGCAAAAAGTTTCCCGAAGATGATTAGATCACAGGTCCATCTTCCCAGACCTAAAACAATCGTGGTGCCCTGAAATGCTGGGCATTTAAGTCAACATATTTTAAAATTCATTATAGTTTTTTGTGTTCAAACAAAAGAAAACACATTGTAAAAATTTTAAAATATGTTGACCCTCATTAGACAGGCCCAGGTTTGTACCTACCCCTCAAACTTGGGGAAGGAACCCACATAGACCACTCGACCTGGGAGCAGGGAGGTGTGATTTCCCAAAGAAAAGTTAGGATGCTGTTATCAATAAAAATGCAGCATCAGGCCTGGCAAGTAAAAACAACCCTTGTTCACTTCATATACTAAATTAGAAATTCCTTATTCACAACTTGTGTCATTGAGAATGGTGTAAACATTTGATGGCTCTCTCAGGTAGTTCTGAATATGGGGCTAGAAAAACAATCAGAATTGAGTTATTTCCCCATTGGGTATAAAAGTATATCTATTTTCAGGGAAAAATCAAGTTCTTGATGGTTAGGCCATGTGTATCACAGTTCAATTTCCTTAAAAATCCAAATCCTTTATATTCTCAATGTTAAAAATCATGCAATTTTGTTTAGTTGAACACCGTAAGTACATGGAAGCTTGACTAGGGCATGAGATCTTGTTGGTTTGTCCAGGTTAGTGTGATGCTCTGATATATCACAGAGTTATCTGGACAGTGAATAAAGAAGTATTTGTAAGGTTCTCTTGGGGGATTGGGGAGAAAAGAGGAAATATTAAACTTCCCCATTTGGAGAATTTCTGATATTCTCACAAGCAGTGGGGACAACCAAATCAATAGGCCAACCCCTCAATCTTGGGGTTTGCCCCTATGAAACTTAACCCTGCAAAGGATAGGCTAGGCCTACTTAAAATTGGACCTAAGAATCACCCCCAGAGGACCTCTTCTGTGGCTCAGATGTGGCCTTTCTCTGTAAGCCAATTTGGCAGGTGAGCTCACTGCCCTCCCCACTACGTGGGACATGACTCTCAGGGAAGTAAACCTCCCTGGCAATGTGGGACAGAAATCTCAATATGAGCCAGGACCCGGCATCAAGGGATTGAGAAAGTCTTCTTGACCAAGAGGGGGGAGAGAGAAATGAGACAAAATAAAGTCTGAGTGGCTGAGAGATTTCAGAGTTGAAAGGTCATCCTTGAGGTTATTCTTATGCATTATATAGATATCCCTTTTTAGTTTATGGTGGATTGGAGTGGCTGAGGAGAAGTACCTGAAACTGTTGAGCTGTGTTCCAGTAGCCTTGATTCTTGAAGACGATTGTATAAAGATATACAGTGTGACTGTGGGATTGTGAAAACCTTGTGTCTATTGCTCCTTTTATCCAGGGTTTGGACAGATGAATTTAAAAAATAAACAAATAATAGGGGGACAAATGGTTAAATAAATTAGGTAGCTGGAATACTAGTGGTCAATGAGAGGGAGGGGTAAGGGGTATGGTATGTATGAGGTTTTTTTTCTTTTTGTTTCTTTTTCTGGGGTGATGCAAATGTTCTAAAAAATGATCATGGTGATGAATATACAACTATGTGAGGATATTGTGAGCCATTGATTGTGTATCATTTATGGAATATATCAACTAAAAATATGTTTTTTTAATCATGCAATTTAAGGAAAAATTATTACCCTGCCTGCTGCGAGGGACATGGCATTCAGGGGAAATTCTCCCTGAAATGGGGGGACATGACTCCCAGGCCCTGGCACCATGGGATCAACATTGCCCTTTCAGACCAAAAGGGTGAAAAGAATTGCAACAAAATCTGTGGCTAAGAGAGTTTAAATAGAGTCAAGAGGCTATTCTGGAGGCTACTCTTATGCAAGCTTCAGTTAGCTATTGCTGCTTGCCATAGTTTGCCAAACCCCAACTAACCTTATTCCTAATTAACCTATTAACACCCAGGGCTCCAACTGAGAGTCTATAAAAGTTTTATGTACCAAGTTTACTTTCCTGAAACCTGTAACCTCCAGAGGATTCCTAGGACAGATAAGTCTAGAAACCCAGAGGGCCAGCCTCTCCAAAAACATCAACTGGTTCCATCCCCCATTCTACATTTTCAACACTCCTTTTCAACACGAAAAAGTCAGAATGGGCATGGCCCAAAGATCCCTATAGATTGGGAGTAGGCTCAAAGGAGAAGGAGAAGTTAGAACAGAGGGACAGGATTTAACAAACGAGCATGACTGCCGCCTCATTATGATGACACTTATTTTAGCTTCCAGGGTTTTAGATCAGCCAAAAGGAAAAACCTGAAAATGCGGACGGGTAACCCATACCAGACTTTGAAATCTGTTTTGTAACTGCTTGTTAAAATGTACTTTGAAATTATTGCCTTTCTTTGTATATATATTTCGCAATAAAAAACATTTACTTTTTTTAACCATGCAATTTCATCCCTCAAATAACAGGCTCAGGTTTGATAGAGCCCCGAAACACATCACCAGGAATGATAAAAGTGGTTTTTATTCACTGATCAGTGTCACGGAGAAATGTTTTCATTATTATTCAACTCTAAGAATTTTTTAATTTCCCTTTTTAACTTCCTTTTTCAACTTCTAATTTATTTCTTAATTTTCTTAAGTTTTCCAGGCATATGGTATTTTTCTGGTCATCCTTTTGTTATTAAATTCTAATTTTATTGCATCATAAACTGAAGAACACGGTCAATCTGGTCTATATGATCCTGAGCCTGTGGAATTTATTATGGTTTCCTTTATGGTGGAACTTATGGTCTATTTTTAAAAATATTTTTCCCATATGTCCTCAGAAATGTGGAGAAAAAGATGGTGGATTCTGTTTGTTGGTACATACAGTTTTCTCTGTGTCTCACTATATGCACATATGCGTGTATATGTATATAAAAATATGCATATGTATATATATAAATATATACCAATATGTTTATATAACTTGAATTTATGAATTGCATTTTCAAATATCTCTATTTTTAATCTACTTGTTCTATCAGTTTCTGTGAAGGTTTGTTAAAATGTCTATCATCTTGATTTATTTATTTTTTTCAAGCAATATCATCACTTGCTGCTTAATAAATGTTGAGGGTGTGTATTTAGGAGCATAGACGCTTATAACTTTAAACTTGAGGAGAAGCAGTGTGGAGAAGAGGCAAGTTTCTCCAGGCGGAGCACCACCAGCCCTAGGGGTTGGAGAGATACTGTTGAACTGGCTAGTCAGTCGGCAGCTGTTCTCCTCAATTCTTCAGCCCAGCAGGGCTTTCTCGTGCTCTCAGATGCCCGTGGCTTGGGATTTCTGTAGTAACAGGAAAAAGAATTGTCCCAAGAAAAACTGGAGAAAAAGCAAGAACTGAGCTTAAAAGCTTTCCTCAAAGGAAGAGGTAAAATTTTCACTATTTGCAGATGTCATGATTATATATTTAGAATGTCTCCCCCAAAAAGCAACAAGGTTACTGGAGCTAATAAACAAATTCAGCAATGTGACAGGGTAGAAGACCAATGAACAAAAATTGGTAGCTTTTCTATACAATAGTAATGAGCAATCTGAGGAGGTAATTAAGAAAAAAATCCCATTTATAATAGCAACTAAAAGAAGCAAATATTTAGGAATAAATTTAACTAAGGATGTAAAGAACTAGTACTCAGAAACTACAAAACATGAGAAATCTAAGAAGACCTAAACAAAAGGAAGGACATACTGTATTCATGGATAGGAAGGCTAAATATTCTTTTTTTTTTTTTAATTTGCATATGGACAGGAGGCACCAGGGATTGAACTCCAGACCTCCAGCATGGTAGGTCGGAGCTCTGCCTGCTGAGCCACGGCAGCCGCCCCTAAATATTCTTAAGACGTCAATTCTACCCAAATTGATTTTCAGAGTCAAGGCAATCCTAAGATCCTGCAGTGGACTATGAGTTCTCAGACCTTACACCTAAAGCAAAAGGATGAAAGAAAAAGTAGATAAATGGGGCCTCTTCAAATTTAAATATGTTTTTGCTTCAAAGAGCTTTCTCGAGAAAGTGAAAAGGCAACTTACTCAATGGGAAAAAATATTTGGAAACCACATATTCAGAATAGATAAAGAAATCCTAGGTCTCAACCCAGTTAAAAACTGGGCAAAACTTGATCTTGACGCTTCCTCTTATGAGGCTTATGTAGGCAGCAGAGAAGCATAGCCTACCTATAGGTATGCTAAGAGTTGCTTCTGGAGGACCTCTTTTGTTGCTCAGATGTGGCCTCACTCTCTCTAAGCCCAACTCTGTAAGTGAAATCAGTGCCCTCTCCCCTACATGGGACACAACATCCAGGGGTGAAAGTTTCCCTGTCGGCATGGGAGATGATTTCCAGGGATGAGTCTGGCCCTGGCATCATGGAATCAACAATTCCATCCAGAAGGGGGAAAAGAAGCATAACTAATAAGTATTAGTGGACGAGAGAGTTCAAATACAGTTGAGAGAATACTCTGGAGGTCACCCTTATGCAAGCTTCAGCCAGACATTGCTATCTACCATAACTTGCCAAACCCCAACCAAAACCATTCCAGCCAATCCTAAAGAACACCTAGGGCAATTTATAAGATTCTACAAAGATTTCATGCACTAGGATAACTTTCTGAAACCTACAATCTCCAAATGGGTCCCTGGACCAGATAAGTCCTGAAACCTAGAGGGCCCACTCTCTCCAGAATATCAGCTAGTTCCATCTCCTTACTCCAAGTCACTGACAGCCCCTTCCAACATGAGAAAGTTAGAATGGCCATAGCCCAAGTACCCCTAAAGAGTGGGATAGAAAGATCAAAGATGATGGTGGAGTTATACAGAGAAGGTAGAGTTTAACAAACAAATATGATTGCTGAGTCATTAAATTGGTATTCCTTTTAGTCACCAATATCTTAGGGCAGCTAGAAGTAAAAACCTAAAATTGTGGAATTGTAAGCCATGCCAAACTCAAATCTGTTCTACAACTAATTGTTATAGAATGTAAAATGGTGCAGCCACTGTGGAAAGCATTTTGACATTTCCTCAGAAAACTAAGTACAGAATGGCCATATGATCCAGCAATCCCACTACAAGTTAGATACCCAGAAGATCTGAAAGCAGGGATTCAAACAGACATTTTCACAATAATATTCATAGTGGCATTATTCACAATTTCCAAAAGAGGGAAGCAACTCAAGTGTCCATGAATGGATAAACAAAATGTGGCATAAATATATGATGGAATATTATTCAGCTATAAAAAAGGAATGAAGTCCTGATGTATACACAACATGGATGAATTTTAGGATATTATGTTCTATGAAATAAATCAGATGCAAAAAGACAAATATATGATTTCACTAATATGAACTAAGTATAATGAACAAACTAATGGAGTTAATATCTAGAGTATAGGTCACCAGGAGATAGAACGACAGCAAAGAATGAGGAGCTGATGCCTAATTTGCAGGATAATTAATAAGGTTGGCTGTAAATGTTTGGAAATGGTTGGAGGTAATGATAGCGCATTATCATGAGGGTAATTAACAATGCTGAACTGTGTTATTGGGATTGAAAGGAAAAGTTTGAGTTGTGTGTGTCACTAGACATCTTCAAAAATTCTTGTTTGTCTCACCTTTTGATTATAGTCAACCCAATAGGTGTGAAGTGGTATCTCATTGTGGATTTGATTTGCATTTTCCTACTGATTAATGATGTTGAGAATATTTTCATTTGTTTAATGGGCCATTTTTATTTCTTCATTGGGGAAATGTCTGTTTAAATCCTTGGTCCATTCTTCAATTGAGTTATGTCTTTTTGTGTTGAGTTAAATAATTCTTTAAATTCTTTATATATTCTTGATACTTGTCAGAAATATGATTTGTAAATATTTTCTCCCATTTTGTGTGCTCTCTTCACTTTCTGTTTGGCATTTTTTGCAGCACAAAATTTTAAATTTGATGCAGTCCAGTTTACATATTTTCTTCTTTACCTGTTGTTGCTTTTGATGAATTATCTAAGAAACCACTGCCTAATCCAAGGTCGCTGAGATTTATATCTATGTTTTCTTCTTAGAGCTGTCCAGTATAGCTCTTCCATTTAGGTCCTTGGTTCATTTTGAGTTAAAGGTTTGTATATGGTATGAGAAGTAGGACCCTAACTCCATTCTTTTGTGTGTGGCTATCCAGTTGTCCCAGCAACATTTGTTGGAATGACAATTCTTTCCCCATGGTATTGTCTTGGTACCATTGTCAAAAATCAATTGACCACCTCATATCTATGGCCAACTGATTTTTGACAAGGCTGCCAGGTCCACCCAACTGGGAAAGAATTGTCTTTTCAACAGATGGAGCTGGGAGAACTGAATATACATATGTAAAAGAATGAAAAAGGACTCCATTTCACACCATATACAAAAATTACCTAAAAACAGATGAAAGACCTAAATATAAGTGCCAGGACTATAACCCCCCTGGAATAAAATATAGAGAAACATCTACAGGATCTTGTGTCAAGTAAAGTTTTCTTCAACCTTACACCCAAAGCAAAAGAATGAAAGAAAAAGTCGATAAATGGGGCCTCCTCAAAATTAAATACCTTTGTGCATCAAAGGGCTTTGTTGAGAGAGTGAAAAGGCAGCCTACTCAATGGGAGAAAATATTTGGAAACCACATAATCAGTTAATATTCAAAATATATAAAGAAATCCTACAACTCAACAATAAAAAGACAAACAACCCAATTAGAATGAGCAAAAGACTTGACTGGAGACATTTTCCCCACAGAGGAAATAGAGATGGCTAAAAAGTGCATGAAAAGATGCTCAAACATCACTTGCTATTAGGAAATACAAATAAAAAATACAGTGAGATATCATTTTACACCTACTAGAATGACCACTGTTGAACACCAGAAAACTGCAAGTGTTGGAGAGGCCGTGGGGAAAGAGGAACACTCATTCACTGCTGGTGGGAATTTTTCCACAGCCACTGTGGAAAACAGTTTGGCAGTTCCTCTGGAAGTTAAGTATAGAATGACCATGTGATCCAGCAATCCCACTACTAGATACATACCCAGAAGATCTGAAAGCATGGGTTCAAGCAGACATTTTCACACCAATGTTCATAGTGGCATTTTTCACAATTTCCAAAAGATGGAAGCAATCCAAGTGTCTATCAACCGATAAGTGGATAAACAAAATGTGGCATATACATATGATGGGATATAAAAGGAACGAAGTCCTGATGTATGCTACAACATGGATGAAACTTGAGGACGTTAAGCTGAGTGTACCAAGCCAGACACAAAAGGACAAATATTGTATGTTTTCCTGATATGAACTAATTATAACAAGCAAACTCATAGAATTAGAATCTAAAATATGGGTCACCAGGGGATGAATTGGGGAATTGATGCTTAATTTGTACAGAATTTCTATTTAGGTTGATTGTAAAGACTTGGAAATGGGTGGTGGTGATGGTAGCACATTACTGTGTGTCATTAGCAGCACTGAACTATGTATGTGCCCGTGGTTGAAAGGGTAAGGTTCAGATAATGTGTGCTACTAGAATGAAAGTTAGGAGATAAAACATGGGACTACATAACACAGTGAAGCTTCTCATGGACAATGGACTGGGGATAATGGTATAAGTATAAGAATGTTTGCTCACAAATTACAACAAATGCTCGGCACTAATACAAGGTGTTAATATTAGGGTGGTATATGGGAAAATACACCTAATATAAGCTATGGACTACAGTTAATAGCACTATTTTAATATTCTTTCATCAATCATGTGCCGGCTTGAAAGGATTATTTACCCTAGAAAAGCCGTGTTTTAATCTTGTTCCAATTTTGGGGGAGCAACCTTTTCTTTTAATCCCTATTAAGCACTATAGGTTGGAAGCTTGATTAGGTTATTTCCATGGAGATGTGGCTCTCCCAATTATGGGTATTAAATTTTGATTAGATGGAGACGTGACTCCACCCATTCCAAGTGGGTCTTGATTACTTTACTGGAATCCTTTAAAAGAGGGAGCATTTTAGAGAGAATGTTGAGACAGCTTCTCTAATTTAAAATATGTTAATTGTATTTCTATAAATTAGCAGAGGACAATCTGAAAATTAAATTAAGAATATAATTTCATTTACAATAACCATGAAATCAACTTAATTTTGAATTCAAAATACTTTTGAATATTTATGAATAACAAAAGTGTAAACATTATACACTGAAAACTACAAAACATTGTAAAGGTATATGTTCTGGAATTATACAGTGGTGATGATTGCATAACATAGTGAAAATACTAAATAACACTCAAGACTACAACTTAAAATGGTGAATTTTATGTTAAATAAGGTATTTCTCAAAAAATGCTATTTTAAAACATTGAAAGAAATAACAAAATGATTTTAAAAAGTCCCATATTCATGGATTGTAAGATATCATGTTAAGATGGCGATACTCTGGCTTCTCCAAATTGATCTAGAGATTCAACACAATCCTTACCAAATGTCTAGGTATCTTTTTTCAGGAATTGACAAGGTGATAGCAAAATTCGTATGGAAATACAAAGAATCCAGAATAGCCAAAATAATCTTGAAGGTGATAAACAAGAAAGTTAAGTATAGAATTATCCTATGACCCAGCAATCTCACTTCTAGGTATACACCCAAAGAACTGAAAGCAAGGATGTGAACAGATATTTGCACAATGAGGCTCATAGTGGCAATATTCACAATTGCTGAAAGATGCAAGCAACCCAAATATCCATCAGTAGAGGATAACTTTCTGAGGCGTTGCCAATCAGTCTTCCACAGTGGCTGCCCATTTTATGGTCCCAACAACAATGAAAGACTGTTCCTACTATTCTACATCCTCTCCAATACTTAGTTTCCATTTGTAATAGCCATTCTAGTGGGTGTGAAATGATACCTCCTTGTGGTTTTGATTTGCCCTTCCCGATGACCAATGATGTTGAGCATCTTTCCATGTGCATATTGTCCATTTGTATGTCTCCTTTGGGAAAATGTCTATTCAAGTACTTTGCACATTTTAAAATTAGGTTGCTTGTCTTTTTGTTACTGAGTGTGAAAGTTCTTTTACAAATCGTGGCTATTAAACCCTTATTAGATATATTTTCTCCTATTCTGTAAATTGTCTTCTTACTTTCATGATGATGCCCTTTGATGCAAAAAAAATGCTTTGCATTTTAATGAAGTCCCATTTATCCATTTTTTTCTTTTGTTGATGACACTTTTTTTGTGTATGCTGAATGGCAAGGTCACATTTCATTCTTTTTCCATTTGAGTATCGCGTTCCTGCAGCACCATTTGTTGAATTTTTGTTTGTTTGTTTGCTGGTTTGTTGTTTTGGGGAAGTACATGGGCAGGTAATCAAACCCAGGTCTCCCGCATGGCAGGCAAGAATTCTACCACTGAACTACCCTCGCACCCCCTGTTGATACAGTTTAAGTGTAACGTGTAGAAAACATTGCCTACGCACCACAACTCCCCTTTCCCCCTTACTGGGCGAGAGGTGTCTATGGGGCATCAGCCACTGCCGCCAGGTGCTGTCTCTATGGCGAGGAGGAGGAAAGCGAGCTCAGAGACAAAGTACACAAATAAATGATAAATTATTTTATTAAACACATCTCTAATCAAGTACAGCATTTTGATCCTTGCATCTAGACTCCCTTGTGCCTTCACTATGCCAGCAGCACCTATAGATCAGAGCCAAAGTATTTGTGAAGTTTGGGCTTGCAATGTAGATGAAGAGATGAGGAAAATTCGTCAAGTTATCCAAAAATATAATCATATTGCTATGGACACCGAGCTTCCAGGTGTGATTGCAGGGCCCATTGGAGAATTCGGAAGCAATGCTAACTTACAGCAATAACTCTTGCTGTGTAATGTAGACCTGTTAAAGATAATTCACCTAGGACCGACATTTATGAATGAGCAAGGAGAATACCCTCCAGGAACTTTAACGTGGGAGTTTAATTATAAATTTAATTTGACGGAGAACATTTATGCCCAAGACTCTCCGGAGTTACTAACAGCATCTGGTATCCAGTTTAAAAAACACACAGAGGAAGGAATTGAGACCCAGTACTTTGCAGAACTTCTTATGACACCTGGAATAGTCTCCGTGAAGGGGTTACATGGTTATCATTTCATAGTGGCTATGACTTTGGCTATTTCATCAAAAGCCAACTCAAACTTGCCTGAAAAGAACTTGACTTCTCTGAGATCCTTTGGTTGTTTTTTCCTGTCATTTATGATGTGAAGTACCTCATAAAGAGCTGCAAAAATCTCAAAGGGGGGAATTACAGGAAGTGGCTGAGCAGTTAGAGCTAGGACAGAGAGGGCCACAGCATCAGGCAGAATCTGATTCTTTGCTTACAGGAATGGCCTTTTTCAAAATGAGAGAAGTGTTCTTTGAAGGTCATATTAATGATGCCACATATTGTGGTCATTTGTACGGACTTGGTTCTGGGTCATCCTATGTACAGAATGGCACAGGGAATGCATATGAACAGGAAGCCAACAAGCAGTTGTGACATGAAAGAGCCCTTTTATATTTATTTTATTTGAGCTTCACACTACATGCTTGTATATAGGTTTTATCTCTGGTTGAATCCCTTGAACAACAGACAGTGGTTTTTTTTTTTTCCTTTCACAGCCCATTTTATTTTCTGCTTTTCGGTACTAACTATGATCATTCCTATCTCAGATCTTAATAAATAGAAAAGCATTCAGATTAAATTTGGCCTTAACTTAATATACTTGTTAGCAAGCATGTGTGACAGAGAGTAGGGCGGAAAGCCCATCATATTGAATATTTTGATAAACTTTACCTACTTGTGTTTGGTTTGTTTTTTCCCCTTTCCTAAATTAACTAGCACTGACTCTAATTCATTTCCTTGGCTCATGTCTTTCCCTTCCATTCTGCAGGAGTTTTAGCTATTTGAGATTGTGGACCATCAATTTTGCACTTTAGAGCATGACTCTGACTCACATCCTCTGTTTCATCAGAAATTTTGTTTTTTCTTGCTTTTAGCTGGAAAAATAGCCATCTGCCAACTTTATACAGTATTTACTTGTTTTTGAACCACAGAATATAGCACATACATTGTGCAAACGGTTGATTCAGCCAAGACTAACATTAAAAAAAAAAAAAGCAAAGGAAAACTACTGAGGAGTTTAGACTGCTGTTTCTGTACATAGTGTTTAATCTTCCAAGAGCATCTAGTATCTTGTCCATTTGTAGGCCTCTCTATGACTGAAGAATTTTTCAAATCTGCTTTACACCCTTCAGGAAAAAAATCCCTTGTGATTGGATTTTGAGTACCTGCCAGTAAACTGGTATCCAAGACGTTGAAGCTGCAGTTATTTTACGGTAGCACACTTCTCTTGCTCTGCTTATTTTTTTATCCCATCACTATTTACCCTTATTTTTTAAATTTTATAGCCATACATATGATGCCCTTGATTTGTTGATTCCATAAGTCAATTTCACTTAAGTCCAAAGATGGCAAATTTTCCATAAATCAATTTCATTAAAGTCCAAAGATGGCAAATTTTTAGGTATATTTTGCATCAAATTAGAAAAAAAATTGTGCTTTCATTATTGCTGCAAAGATAAATATTGGATAGATTTGGTGCAAAACAATGAAATACTAATATAGTTAATAAAATTACCTGAGGAGTGTAATGCTTGTTTATTTTTGTTTATATCTCTGCAATATATTTTATATATATTGACAAAAGAGACTGTGAAACATTTAGCCATGCAGAATATGTGACAGGACCAGAGCATGTGTTGGAAGACTGTTTGGTAATCATTAGCTCTACCCTGAAATGATAGATTACAAGTTATGTGTGTGTTATCTATACGTCAATCGGTAATATTAGCAGATCTCCAAATATTAGCCACATCGGTTTGTTTTCCTTGTATATTCTTTACTCATATTACTAGGCTGTAACTGGATGGTCTTTTTTTTTTAACAAAACATTATTTTCAAAACAGAGGGTATTATTTGTTTTTAAAGCTTTTGTAAATAAAGACTTTAGAAATGTTTTCTTAAAACAAACAAACAAATAAAACCATTGCCTAAAACAAGGTCCTGAAGACGTTTTCCTATGTTTTCTTCTAGGAATTTTATAATTTTGATTCCTTATTTAGCTCTGAGCCATTTTGAGGTTTTGGCTTTTTTTATATGGTGTGAAGTAGAGATCCACCTACATTCTTTTGAATATGGATAACCAGTTTTCCAGCACCATTTGTTGAAGAGGATATCCTTTCCTCATTAATTGGACGTGGAAACCTTGTCAAAAATCAATTGGCCATGGATATGAGTATTTATTTCTGCACTCTCAGTTTGATTCCCTCGGTCTATATGTCTGATCTTGTACCAGCACCATTCTGTTTTCATCACCATAGCTTTGTAATAAGTTTTACTATCTAGGAGTTCTATAATCTGAAAGTGTGAGTCCTCCAACTTTGTTGTACTTTTCCAGGATGGTTTTGGATATTCAGGACCCCTCGCCCTTCCATATAAATTTGACAACTGGCTTTTCCATTTTTGAAAAGAAGACTGTTGGAATTTTGATTGAGATTGTGTTGAATATATAAGTAATTTGGGGTAGAATTGACATCTTAAAAATATTTAGTCTTCCAATTCACGAACATGAAATCTCTTTCTATTTATTTAGGTCTTCTTTGATTTTTTTTCAGCCATGTTTTGTAGTTTTCACATGTAAGTCCATTACATCTTTGGTTAAATTTATTCCTAGATATTTGATTTTTTTTTTTTTGGATGCTACTGTAAATAAAAATATTTCCTGATTTCCTCTTCAGAGTGTTCATTTTATGTTTCTGTGCTGATATTTCTGTGTTGATCTTGTACCCTGCCAATTATAAAAATCCTCACCAAAATGCTAGAAAACCAAATCCAACAGCACATTTAAGAGAATTATACACCATAATTAGCTCTAGTAGCTTTATTTGTTCTAGTAGCTTTGTTATGGATTTTTCAGGATTTTTTTCTATATAGGGTAATGCCACCTACGAATAAGGAATTTTTTATTCTTCATTTCCAATTTGGATGACTGTTATTTCTTTTTCTTGTCTAATTGCTCTGACTAGAACTTCCAGCACAATGTTGAATAACAGTGATGTCAGTGGGCATCCTTGTCTTGTTCCTGTTCTAAAGAGAGAAGCTTTCAGTCTTTCAACATTGAATATGATGGGGCTTTCATATATGCTGTTTATCGTGTTGAGGAAGTTTCCTTCTGTTCCTGTTTTACTGATATTTTTATCAAAAATTAGTGCTGGGGTGGGCCACGGTGGCTCAGCAGGTAAGAATGCTTGCCTGCCATGCCCGAGGACCCGGGTTCAATTCCTGGTGCCTGCCCATGTTTAAAAAAAAAAAAAAAAAATTAGTGCTGTATTTTGTCAAATGCCTTTTATGCGTCAAATGAGAGGATCACGTGCTTTTTATATGTAAATCTTTTCTTAGAGAAGTTGTAGGTTTACAGAAAAATTATGCAGAAAATAGGAGTTCCCATAGACTCTTCCCCATTATTAATACTTACATTACTGTGGCAACTTTGTTGTAATGATGAAAAATTATTATTATTATGTACTATTAACTATGATACAGTTTACATTATGTTTCACTGTATTGTTTTTTTAAATATTTCATTCTAGTAAGTTACATACAACCTAAAATTTCCCCGTTTTAACCACATTCAAATATATAATTCAGTGCTGTAAGTTTCATTCACAATGTTGTGCTACCATCTTCACCGGTTGAGATGATTGCGTGTTTTTTTAATTGCACACTCTTGCACAGCTGAGAGAAAGCTATTTTGTTCTATTAATGTGGCGTATTACATTAATTTTTTCTTATATTGAACCACCCTTTCATACCTGGGGTAAATCCCACTTGATTAAGATGTATATTTCTTTTAATGTGCTGTTGAATTTGGTTTGCTAATATTTTGTTGAGGATTTTTTTGCATCTTTATTCATAAGGGGTATTGGTTTGTAATTTTTTTTTCTTCTGGTATCTTTACCTAGCCTTGGTATTAGGGTGATTTTGCCCTCATAGAATATCTCTCCTCTTCAGTTTTTTTGGAAGAGTTTGGCATGATTAGTGAAGTCATCTGATCCTGAGTTCTCCTTTGTTGGGAGGTTTTTGATTACTGATTTAATCTCTTTACCTGTTATTGGTCTGTTGAAGTCTTCTATTTCTTCTTGAGACAGTTAGTTTTGAGGTTTCTAGTAAATTGTCCATTTCCTCTAGGTTATCTAAATTGTTGGCAAACATTTGTTCATAAGCTTCTCTTATAGAACTTTGTTTCCGTAGGATCAGGAGTGATGCCCCCTTTCATTTGTGATTTTAGCTATTTGAAACCTCTTTCTCTCTTTCTCTTTGTCAATTTTATTGATATTTTCAAAGAACAAACTAGTTTCATTGATATCCTTTATTGTTTTTTATTCTCTATTTCATTTCTCCCCACTCTGATCTTTATTTCCTTCCTTCTGCTCACTTTGGGTATAGTTTGCTCTTTTTCTCACTCCTCTACTCTTGAAGCTAGGACTCTGATTAGAGATCTCCTTTTCTAATGAAGTTTTATAGCTATACATTTCCCTCTCAGCATTGCCTTTGCTGCTTCCTATAAGTTTTGGTATCTTGTGTTTTCATTTTTATTCACCTTAATATATTCCCTAATTTCCCTTGTGATTTTTTTCTTTGACCGATTGGTTGTTTCAGAATGTGTTGTTTAATTTCCACATCTGTGAATTTTCCACTTCTCCTTCTGTTATTGATTTATAGCTTCATTTATAGGTCAGAGAAAATCTATTGTATGATTTTAATTATTTTTTTAACTTATTGAGACTTATTTTGTGACCTAAGATATGTCTATCCTGGAGAATGATCCATGTGCCCTACAGATGCACATGCTCTCTGCTGCTGTTGGGTGAAGTGTTTATATATGTCTCTTAGTTCTAGTTGGTTTGTAATGTCATTCAAGTCTTCTATTTTCTTACTGGTCTTCTGTCTAGATGTTTGATCCATACTGAAAGTGGTGTTTTGAAGTCTCCTATTAACGCAGGACTATTTCTCCCTTCAAACATGTCAATATTTGCTTCATGTTTCTTGGGGCTCTGCTGTTGGTTGCATCTATATTTGTAATTTCTATGTCTTCTTGTTGAATTGGTCTCTTTATCCGTATATAGTGCTCTTCTTTGACCCTTGAAGTAATTCTTTAAATTATGCTCTATTTCATCTGATATTAGTATGCATATCCCAGCTCTCTTTTGGTTACTATTTGCATGGAATATTTTTTCCACCCTTTCACTTTCAATCTACTTGTGTCTTTGAATTTAAGATTAGTCCCTTATAAACAGCATATAGTTGGCTCATGCTTTTTATCCATTCTACCTTTTGACTGGTGCGTTTAACCCATTTACATTTACAGCAACTACTGATAATACATGGCTTTGTTCTGCCATTTTGCTGGTTGGTCTTTGTGTTATACCATTTTTGACCCTCAAATCTTCTAATTCCAACTTTCAAATTCATGTGAGTTTTCGTATGTATCATTTTGAGTCCCTTCTCATTCCCTTGAATCACCATGGGGCTTACATTTAACTTCTTCAATCTATAACAATCATGTTTGACTTAATACCAACTGTTATTTTAATAATATATTCAAACACTCTTCCTATAATCCTCTGTCCACTGCCCCATTTTTTTTGTTGAACTTGTTACAAATTAAGCCTTTATAAATTGTAGGCCCAAACCTATAGATTTATCATTACTTTCTAGGCATTTGCATTTTAGAAATTGTAAGAAGTAAAAAGTGGAGTTACATACTAAAAAATGCGATACGATAGTGCTGGGATTTATGATTACCAATATGTTTCTTTTATCAGAGATATGTATTTCTTTATCCTAGTTTGATCCACTATCGAGTGCCCTTTCCATTTAGGCTGAAGAACTCTCTTTAGCTTTGCTTGTAGGACAGGTCTGGTGTGATGAACTCCTTAAGCTTTTGTTTATTTGTGAGTGTCTTCATTTCTCCTTCATTTTTGAAAGACATTCTTTCCAGATATGAAATTCTTGGTTGGCAATTATTTTTTTTTTTCATTCCATTGTCTTCTTGCCTCCATGGCTTCTGATGAGAAATCAGCACTTAATCTTATTTAGGTTCTCTCGTACAGAAAACATTTGTTTTCTCTTGCAACTTTCATCAGTCTCTCCTTGTCCTTGGCATTCAACAATTTTACTGCAAAGTATCTGTGCTTGGTTCTCTTTGCATGTATCCTGTTTGGGGTTTGTTGGGATTCTTGACTGGAATTCCCATATGCATATAATAGTATGCTTGCTGATGCCTTATGAGTTTCCTAGGCTCAGTTCACATTTTTGCATTTTTTTCTTTCTGCCTCTCAGCCTGAATAATTTCAATTGTCTTATCTTCAACAGCTCCAACCTGTTGTTGAAACACAGTAGGGAATTTTTAATTTCAGTTACTGTGGTCTTCACTTCCAGTATTTCTGTTTGTTTTCTTTTTGCATTTTCTATCTCTTTCTTGGGATTTTCATTGTATTAGTTTCATAGGCTGCTGAAGCAAAAACCATGCAAAGTGATTGTTTAAACAGTGGGAATTTAAGAGCTGATGGTTTTCAGGTTAAGAACAAAGTCCAAATCAAGACATCATCAAGGTGATGCTTTCTTCCCAAAGAATGTGGCATTCTGAGGCTGGCTCCTGGTGATTCTTGGTCCTCTGTCCCATGCCATACACATGACGCCCTCTCCTTTCTCTTCTGTTTCTATTGACCATCAGCTTCTTGCTTCCCATGGCCTTTTTCTCTGTCCGAATTTCATTCCACTTATAAAGGACTCCAGTAATAAGATTAAGACATATCCTGATGGAGTTTGGGCCATACCTTAACTAAAATAATCTCATCAAAAGATCCTAGTTACAATGGGTTCACAACCATAGGAATGAATTAAGTTTAAGAACATGTTTTTCTGGGATATGTACAGCTCCAAACCACCCCACGTGCTCAGCCATCAGCAGCTGAGGCAACAAGTCCTTCTGTGAAAGGGGATGCCCATGGAACATCTCTATGTCCATCACAATCCAATAATTAAATCAAAATGTTTCTAACATGTACTTGATAGCCCTAGTTTTCCTTATTTTATGCCATTCACATTATGTAACATTTAACTTGTCACTAGAGAATGCAATTCTGTCAATAGTTCCTTCTGCCTTTTTCTGAACATATTTGACATTAGCTTTGTGATTAATATTACAAGCTTCTCAGCTATAGTATCCTTTGTACTTTTATCAATCCAATTAACTAATTTTGTACTAGAAAACCTTATTTGTACTTGTTCTCAGAATTTTTTCCCTTAATTTGAAAATGATGCAAACAGTTCAATGTCTTCATGTCACATTTGACAGTTTTATAAAACATAATGCATTGTGGTTAAAACAGAATGGATTATCCACTCAGTAAAATTGAATTTTCAGGTATACATTATTGTAGTAATCCTTTTCTTTTTCATCTTATTGAATGACAATACCTTTGAAGATTCATTTGTCCCAGCACACACAAATTCACATTCCATGCTCCTGTTGGAGATAAGTTCATCATTTATATGGTAATACTGTTGTCATTTTGCGTGACTATTTTGTCTCTATTTTTATGTCTTGAACCACTGTGCCATTGATCTATATGTGTGTGTGCATAGTGCCAATGTCAACTGAGACAACATAACAAAGATAAATTTACAATTGCAAACAAAGTTACATATGAATAATGGGATAATATATTAGCTGAAACAATTTCCCTTGTATTAACCAGGTCATCTGCTGCAACTCCTGTAACTTTACAAATTAAGTGATGATTGTATTAGCTAGGGTTCTCTAGAGTAACAGAATCAACAGGAGATAACTATAAATACAAAATTTATAAAAGTGTCTCACGTAACCGTGGGGATGTAGGAGTCCAAGGTAGGGGCAGACCACGAGCTGGCAGCTCCAATGAAGGTCCTCTACAGACTCTCAGTAGAGGCAGCTGGCTGAAGCAGGAAGAGTGATTGTCACTTCTGAATCCTTCTTAAAAGCCATCTAGTGATTAGATTAAGCATCCCTCATTACAGAATAAACTCCCCTTTGCAATCAGCTCTAGATGCAACCAACATGGTCATGATTTACATCCATGAAATGTCATCATAGCAGCACACAGGACAGTGCTTACCACCTGGCCACGTTGACACATGAACCTGTTCATGACAATGATTCCAGAACATAACTATATCTCTATACAAATCAGAACTATGTTTTATATTTCCATATTTTACAATGTATGCCAACACAGACGTGTTAGTTTCCTAGCTGCTAAAGCAGGATTGTCTTAGGAATTTATTGGCTCATTGTTTCAGAGGCTAGGATTGTTGCCTCCCAAGTATTGCTATCTTCTGGCTGGCTGGCAACCTTTAGGGTTCCTTGGCTTTTCCTTCACATGGCAATGCACATGGAGATGTTTTCTTTCTCTTGCAGGTTCCATTGTCTTCCGGCTTCTGGCTGTTCCCCATGGTTTCTCGCTCTCTTTGTCTGTCTGAATTTTATTGTGTGTATGAAGGATTAAAGCCCAAACTGATTCCATTGGCCTCAACTTGACAGCAAATAACAGGTTTAAACAGTCTATTTACAATGAGATCACACCCACAGGAATAAAGGAAGACTAAGAATATGTTTTTCTGGGGTACATAACTAACTCCAAGCTATCACAACATATTTCCACCCCCTTTTCTCCTGAAACAAATAGGCTGCCATCACTCTGAGAACATGATCCTGAAGGTACCCCAGGATGGCTGATAGGTTGTAGGCTCACTTTGACACAAGGTAGATTGGATGCTGCTTATCTATTTGCCTTTTTAATATTAGATTTTGGCTTGCCAAAGACAAGATATCTCTAAAACCTACACATAGGTCCATATTTGTTATTTATTTTTAAATACCGTAATTTTTAAATTTGTAGTTGCTGTGAGCATTCAAATGGGGAACGTCTAGTGAGTCTTTTTTTTTTCAGTGTACAGAGGATTATGCTAGACTTTGGGATGGATAGGAAATACAAAGGACAACAAAGTGCAGTAACTGATTAAGAGCAATAGCTTTATGCCAGGCCGCCCTGGCTTTGCATACCAGCAGTGACCTTGGGCAAATCACTTAACCGCTCGAGGAGGAAACCTCCATTTCCCTCATCCATAGATGAGAGAGCAATACCCACCTATGACACACATGGCTTGGGATGGTTCTAGCCTCATGACTTTCCCTTCTCTAAGAACTGCCCCAGATCCACAAGGAAGAGCCTCCTGTAGCCAGGTCAATTCCAGTGACTGTGGCTCTAGTAGATCCAGTGGCAGGACACCTGGGCCAATATGGCCCCAGTAGATCCCATATTAGTTTAACGTAGCTGCTGTAGTGATTTACCACAAACATTGTGTCTTGAAACAACAGATATTTATTCTCTCATGGTTTCAGAGGTCCCAAGTCCAAAATCAAGGTGTTGGCAGGTGTATTAGTTAGGGTTCTCTAGAGAAATAGAATCAGCAGGGAACACTTGCAAATATAAAATTTATAAAAGTGTCTCACGTGACCGCAGGAATGCAGCGTCCAAAAGCCGCAGGGCAGGCTGTGAAGCCAACGACTCCGATGGAGGGTCTGGACGAAATCCACAGGAGAGGCTCGCCAGCTGAAGCAGGAATAGAGCCTGTCTCTTCTAAATCCTCCTTAAAAGGTTTCCCGTGATTAGATTAAGCATCACTCATTGCAGAAGACACACCCCTTTGGCTGATTCATCTGTGGATGCAGCTGACATGATCATGATTTAATTCTATGAAATGTCCTCATTGCAACAGACAGGCCAGCACTTGCCCAACCAGACAAACAGATACTACAGCTTGGCCAAGCTGACACATGAACCTGACCATGACAGCAGGTTTGCACTCTCTCAAGGGCTCTAAAAGACACTGTCCTTTGCCTCTTCCACTCTCTGGTGACTGTCGGGGTTCTCTGACTTGTGGCCATGTCACTTGGGCTCTGTCTGCGTGGTCACATTGTTTTCTCTTCTCTTTGTCTTTGTCTCTGTGTGTCTCTTATAAGAACACTATATTTGGATTTAGGGGCTATCAGCGTAATCTAGTGTTAATCTCATTCAAAATCCTTAACTTAATCATATCTGCAAAGATCATTTTTTCACAAATAAGGTGACATTCATAGGTTCCAGGGGTTTGACATTGTTGTCTTTTTTTTTTTTTTTTAAATGTGGACAGGCAACCGGGAATCGAACCCAGGTCTCCGGCATGGCAGGCAAGAACTCTGCCACTAAACCATGGTGGCCCGCCCAGACATGTATGTCTTTTGAGGGAAATTTGTCAGCCTGAAGATAATTAGAGTCGACTCCCACTAGTGGCAGTGGTCTAAGAAGAAGTCTGTTGAATTTCTGCAGCCGAGATCCTAAGAAGTGCCTGGTCCCTGTCCTTCATTGACCTTGGTGCAGCTCTTCCCAGGAGTTCACGAGCTACCCCAGCATCCTTGCAAGAAGTCCCCTCCCCCTTTGTATTAATATCTGAAATTAGCCAGAGTTAGTTCATATTACTTTCAACCCCAATCTTTTATCTCTTACATTTTCTCATACTGCTACTGCAAAGACTACACATGACAACATATGTGGAACTGTTGGCACAGAGTAGGTGTTCAATAGATGGTAGTTGGTATTACTATTATTATTAATAACACCAAAGTTTGGGCTTTGTTCTAGTTTGCTGGCTGCTGGAATGCAATATACCAGAAACAGAATAGCTTTTTAAAAGGGGGAATTTAATAAGTTGCTAGCTTACAGTTCTAAGGCTGAGAATCCCCTGATTAAAGCAAGTGTATAAAAATGTCCAAATTAAGGCACCTGCAAGAGGTTACCTTCATTCAAGAAAGACCAGTGAAGTTCGGGGATGCTCTCTCAACTGGAAAGGCTCATGATGAATGTGGCAATGTCTGCTAGCTTTCTCTCCAGGCTTCCTGTTTCATGAAGCTCCTCCACGGGCATTTTCCTTCTTCATCTCCAAAGGTCTCTGGTGGCATGGGCTCTCTGCTTCGTTCTTGTGGCTCTAGAAAGGGGACTCTCCAAAATGCTTCCTCTTTTAAAGGATTCCAGTAAAGTAATCAAGACCCACCTGGAATGGGTAGAGCCATATCTCCTCTATGGATTTAATCTAATCAAGTTTCCAACATACAGTGCTGAGAAAGATTTAAAAGAAACAGCTGCTTCCACAAGATTGGCTCAAGATTAAACCATGGCTTTTCTAGGACACATAATCCTTTCAAACCAGTACAGGCTTAATTGATTGTCTCTTGACATTGTTATTAAGGTATGTCTTTGAAATGTGGACAAAGCAATTGGGGTTAGAGATCAGCACAATAGGTAGGCAAGTAATCAATAGTGAAAGCACTTGTAGAAAACTTTCTTCACTTTCCTGGATGTTGAAAGGTATAATATCACTGGATCAACATGTTTAAATGCCTGTCTTTGCTAAGTATGGAAATGGATTTACTCTCCAATCTATTTTGGCTATAGCAAAATGAAAATGTGGTACATGTAATCCTGGGCCAAGTGAAGAAAATGGAGTACTAAATATTCTCATAAACTTAGAAGTGAGTTAAGGTTCAGGTTTGAAGTGAGGGGAGAAGAGGAAGGAAGTAGATAGTCAGCCTTGTTTTACCTTGAAACCTCTTTCTGAATTGTAGTTTCATCTTGATAACAAATTTCCATGTTCCACTTTTAGCTTTAGGAAGAAGGGGAAACAAAGGAGAAGAAAATAATAAAATGAGGAAAAGAAGGGATGATGAGTGAATAAGCAGAGGAGTTATCCGGTGGAATCTAGCCTCACCTGGTTGTGGGGAGGTTAAATGAAAGCCATTAGAAGAAGAAAATGCTGCTGATCTTCCTTCTCCTAAGCAAACGCTGTTTAAAATCCCCTTAACAATATGAATTTACTTAAAGCCAAATGATGATGTAATTCTGATATCTTTTTTTTATATCAACAAACCATTTGGCACTGAAGATCATTGGTACGACTGATAAGCAACTATACCAGTTAGAATGTCCTAGGATGAAAGTCACAAAATCTCTTATACAACAAGAAATCTACAGCTGCTCTGTCCAGCTGTAGCTACCAGCCATGTGCAGCTACTATTCAAAACTTGAAATGTGGCCAGTGTGACTGAAGAAATAGATTTTAAATCACATTTAATTTTAATTCATTTAATTTTAAATTTTAAAATGGAAGCAGCTTTTATTAAGAGAAAATATTTTTCCATCGATACAGTTGTAGTATTTGGGTATGATTTCATTTCACTTTAGCCACTGCACAGTGTAAGACGATGTTGTATTGCAGTCATGCGTTGAGGGTGTGTCCTTTCTAGTGATATGTTTGCACGTGAACATATCACCAATCTTGTTGATGTCAAAAGATTGATTCCATTCTAAAGAGTTTTTAATGTACATTGACATAACATCATGTATTTATTTGAATATTTTATACAGACAGCTCAAATTACAGTGATATCTATTTTTATACTCTTTAATATGGCTACTACAACATTTTAAATTGCATATGTGCTCACATTACATCTCTATTGGACAGCACTGAACTTGAGGTGGAGCAGGTTCCTGGGATGGGACCCACAGGCTGGGTTCCTCTGTGAATCTCTTGGCCCTCCCCTCTTTTTTGTGTATTATGTTCAAGGTGTCCACTTGCAGTCATACGTGACTGCCAGGTAAAATTGGAGTGACAGGCCATTTTTTTAATATCTAGCAGAAGAAAAAGAGAGAGCACAGGAAGAAAGAAGGAGAGGCTACCCATCAACTATGGGATTTAAATCCTTCCCTTTGCTCTAATTGGTTCCATCATTTAGGTCATATGCCCAATCCCAGTCTAATAAATGTTTCCAAGGAAAATATCACACACTGATCGGCTTACATCTGATTTCTCCAACAAGCATCGCAAAGGGAATGGAGTATCATGGTTGACTTCCAGCTCTACCTCTGGGACTGGGTTGAGGAGGACATCTGCACAAAATCTGGATTCCATTAGGTAAGAGAAAGGAGGGTCAAGACCCTGGATAGGAAAATAACAGACTCTACTCCATCAAACTTCAATTTTTTTCTTTCTGTTGGTCTTTCTCTACTTAAAGATGGAGTTATTCATTCAATTCATTTTCATACCCCCAGTGGGTAGCACAGAACTCTGCTGATAGTGGGAAATGAATGAATGGATGCCTACCTGTTAAATTACTTGGTAGAATCATCTGATTCTGGTGGTGGCAAAGCCTCAGTAATGAGTTTGGGGTTCCTAGGGAGGCAACAGGCAGATCTTATGTAAGTAGCCAAGAGCTTCTTTTTCTTTATGGCTGGTGGGTTCCCAGGGGGAAAGCCAGACATTAGAATAGGTAGTTTCAGAAAGCCCTGTGGAAACTTTCAAACCTAAGGTGCTGTGTGGAAATGGAACGGGCCGTAACCCACCCAGCAGGCTACCTGAACCCCTCATCTACCACACTGACATGCGTTTCATTTTCCACGCTCTGATTTTTGAAATGCAGCATTTAGTGCCAGCAGGAATTCCTGATGCAGTGCTGACCCCCAAATCAGAAACTGCATGTAACTTTTGATATCTAAGAGCAGAAGGCTGTGGGTTTGGAGGGAAAGAGTAATTGAAGCTGTATCAGTTAAATTTCAGCTCTGCTACCATAAGATAAGTGATGATAGTAGCTAACATTTCTATAAATCAAGCACCATGTGGTGTGATTTGCTTATTTCATCTTGTTTAAACCTATCTCCAATTTACAGCTAAAGGAATTGAGGCTTAGAGGAAATTTGT
>PVIY010035900.1:0-25894 GCA_004026745.1 Myrmecophaga tridactyla
GCAGGGCTTGCTAACTGCCTGGTGTTTGCTAGTGGACATCTGGTCTGTCGGCTGCATCCTGGCCGAGATGATCCTCCACAAGGTCCTGTTCCCCGGGAGAGACTGTATCCTTCTGGGGGGGCGTGGGGGGGGCGTGGGGTCCTGGGCCCGGGGCGCGTGCCCCTGCAGGTGTTCTCAGGCCTGAGCTCGGGGCTCCGGGAAGCGCGGCCGCTGCAGGGTGAAGGTTCCCGGCCCGCGGGGCTCGCGCTTTCCCCATGTGTCCGCGCCGCAGGGCTCCCGTCACCTCGCTTCTTTCATGGCACCTCTTAATTTTGTCATTTCATTTTATTTTCAGTTGATATCTGGTCAGTGGGTTGCATCATGGGCGAGCTGGTGAAAGGCTCTGTGATATTCCAAGGCACTGACCGTATCCTTCCCGGAGCCGACCCGGGCTGGGCCCTGCGCCCGCTTTCAGGCAGCGCTTCGGGGGCCGAGCGGGAGCGCAGGTGGGCCTCGCCGGGTTGAAACGCAGCGCGGAGCGCTGAGCGCGCGGGTGCGCTGGGGAAGCTGCGGTCTGCGCTGGGCCGGCCCGTGCGCTGGGGAAGCTGCGGTCTGCACTTAGCCGGCCGGTGCGCTGGGGAAGCTGCGGTCTGCGCTGGGCCGGCCCGTGCGCTGGGGAAGCTGCGGTCTGCGCTTGGCTGGCCCGTGCGCTGGGGAAGCTGCGGTCTGCACTTAGCCGGCCGGTGCGCTGGCCCGCGAGCGCGCTGTTACCTTAGCCACGGGTTTGTGCGAGGACGTTTGCCCCGGAGGAGGAACTGAGGCAGGCGCCCAAGATGTAGTGAGAAATAGTGGAATGAAAATTTTGTGAGGAATAATATATGTTCAGTTTTCTTGTTTGTCACTTTTCTGACTTTTAGTAGAACTTTTTTTTAAAAGATCAGTCTTTTGTTATTCTGTGACACACCAGAAAAGTCTAAATAAATATAAAGGGCGGGCCACGGTGGCTCAGCAGGCAAGAACGCTTGCCTGCTATGCCAGAGGACCCGGGTTCGATTCCTGGTGCCTGCCCATGTAAAAAATAATAATAATTTAAATAAATAAATATAAAATGCAAACCGTTAAATTACATGGAGGTCAGCAGGTCACACGAGTGCGGCGCCAGGAGAGTAGGTAACATGGGAGTCCCAGCAGCTTTTGTTTCCTCGTTCTTCCATCTTCAGGAATTTTTACCCTGCCATGTTTTTTCACATCTGCCTTTTCTCGTTCGTGTCCTAACTTCTTACTATTTTCGTTAGTCTTTCTGTCCTTAAAGTGGGCTCTGACATATGGCAAGTTGATGGTTGTTGTTAAAGGAAATCAAGCTCTGTAGTCAGTGTTTTAATATATATTTCATTAAAGAGTTTTTTTGTTTTTAAAATAATTTTATGAGGGGCTTTCTAATATAAATTCTTCACAACACAGACTGGGAATGAAAAGATGTCATTCATTTCATTTCTACATACAGAATTCCTGACAGGTAAAGGTAAATAGAGCATTTTATTTTGTTCTAATTTTCAGTCTTATTTCAGATTCACTTGTTTCAAACTATGAATAAATAGGTCTTTACGGAAAAACTGAATGTGTTCTAAAGGCAAATAATTTAGAGGTATCTATCTAACATTGCTTTGTCTCAGTGTTCATGCATTTTGTGCCTGTCCTCATTTTATTAAGAAATGTTTTCTTCAGAAAGTACAGAAATGAAAGTACTCTTTGATGCATTATTAAATAATTAAAATTTCCCACTTTATATATTGGCATTTTGCAGCATCAGTAATAAATGTTTCCATATACATATAAGGGCATGTTGTTTTAGCCTTGAAGATTACAGAAAGTTCTGCCACTGTTCTCAGGGTGGGAAGGATTCCGGAGAGTGGGTTGGGTGGAGGGGTTTGCTGCAGCCCCACCACCTGGAGGAGAGGAGAACCCAATCCGTGGCCTGTGGGAAAGAGAAGTTTCAGCCGGCCGGGCCGCCCTGAGCCTCGGTTCCCCCTTCTGTAATGAGGGCCCTCCGGGCGTGGGGGAGCTGACACTGGTGGACGTGGGCCCTGAGAAGGCCAGGCAGGCTTGGGGGGTTATTTTTCTGTAGTCTGTGAGGTGATGCTTTCCTCCTGGCGCGCCCGCCCCTCCCTCGGCCCCAGCCACACTGGCATCATGCTGGGGTCACTCCAGCTGTTAGGGGTGGCGGTGGGGCCTGCAGGTGGCCTTGCTCGTTAGGGCTTTGTGGTGGCAGTGAGACCTCCAAGTGGAAGTCCTGGCAGGGTCAGCGGAGAGGTTGGGCAAGGGGCACAGGCCCAGGAAGGCCGTGTGGGTGCTGGAGGGAGGGCCCCAGCGACCTGCGCTTGCCTGCCCCTGGTCCCAGGACCCCAAGGAGCTCTGTGCCCACGGATGGCCAGCCCTCAGGAAGCGGAGAAAGAAGGCATCCCGCTGACAGGGTGGTGGGCAGGCTGCCGCCGAGGCGGGCGTGGAAGCAGGAGTGTCCAGGAGTGGGACAGCGGCTGTGGGGCCCCGAGGACCTGGGGAGGCCTTGGGGAGGGGAGGCCTCGTCCGCGGGTAAAGCCATGGCCTCTTTCCCGTTCAGCCTGGGCACCGCGGGCGCAGAGGCAGCTGAGCTGCTGATTTCCACAGCCGCCCTTCTCCCGCGCCCCTGACCCGGCCTTCTCATTTCTCTGACGCACCTCACTCCATCACTTTTCTCAGTTGCTGTTTGCTAGATTGTTTTTCTGGCTTGTATCTTCTTGTGCAGTCTCTTATTTCAAAGATTCACATAAAATCCACATACACTAGAAAATGGCATTTCAGTGCCGACACTGCTTGGTCTAAACAAGGAGGAAGGGGGCCTCAGGAAAGGACAGGCTGAGGGATCAGAGGACCTAGGGCCTGCCTCCTGCTCCTTCACTGACGCCTCTAGCCCAACACTTGGCCTCTGTCCCCACACCTGGCCTGTGTCCCCCATGCCTGGCCTCTGTCCCCACACCTGGCCTGTGTCCACACACCTGGCCTGTGTCCCCATGCCTGGCCTCTGTCCCCACACCTGGCCTCTGTCCACACACCTAGCCTCTGTCCCCACACCTGTCCATTTCCAGCTCATGGGGCTTTGTTTCCAGGGCTGTAAACGAAGGGGGTTGGGCAGGTCTCCCAAGTTCCTCTCTATCAGAAAGCCACAGACCTAAGGTAGCTTTAGCACCAAAAGCGATGTCATGTTTGCTAATGTAATGATTATCTGATTTCAGGTTTATCTGATCATTTCTGGCATAGGTTCTCTTTAGTCACAGGAGAGCTTGATTGAAGGCTCATAGACTTCATTACGGTGATTTAATAAACGGTGGTCACAGTTTATAAAGATGTAGAGTGTAAGAGTTTTAAAAAACTGTCTAAACTTGGAAATCCAAACTTTAATTTTATTTGAAAAATGCCTCTACTATCCCTGTGGGGTGGCCCAGTTTAGTGCTCATTGCTGGTATACGTATCATTTAAGTTTTCATTTGAATAATGTTACCTCATGTAATATGGATACAAGGTATTTTTAGTTGTATTTTCCTCAAGAGACTCCTTAGATATTGATCAATGGAATAAAGTTATCGAGCAGCTGGGAACACCATCAGCCGATTTCATGAAGAAACTTCAGCCAACTGTGAGGAATTATGTAGAAAACAGACCAAAGTATCCAGGAATCAAATTTGAAGAACTCTTTCCAGATTGGATATTCCCATCAGAGTCTGAACGAGACAAAATAAAAAGTAAGACATCCTTTATTCTTGCATGTGTTTCTGTAACGGAGGTGAGGCTTTTACTTTTCCATGCTGGTGAGCAGTGGGAGATAAAATAGCTGAAATAAAGATACAGTGGTTTGCCGGCCAGAACATGTGTGAAGGCATTGTGGAGAGGGAACTAAAGGCCTAGAATTTTGCTCTAATGAAATAAACTGGAATTCAAAAAGTTTTCAGATGTCTTTAAAGGACCCTTGAATAAAGGGTTAGCCCAGTTGAAGGTCCAAAGCCATTTTATAGAAGTTCAACAGAAAGGCTTCTCCACGGTGGGCTGCTCATCCAAGTGTGTGTCAACAAACAGCACCTTAATCAGGAAAGCCCTCCTGTCGTGTGCCTGTACACGTCGTGAACTGGCATTGCTGAAATCTAGGAGAGCCTTATATTTAATTGAGTGGTGGGCTTGAGGGGGCAGGGCAGAGGGTCCCGTGCTGGCCTCTTCCTCCTTCACTGATGTCTCCATCCCCGCACTTGGCCTCTGTCCACACCTGGCCTCTGTACTTACACCTGGTCTCCATCCCTACACTGGTCTGTCTCACACCTGGCCTCCATTCACACCTGGCCTCTGTCCCCACACCTGGCCTGTGTCCCCACACCTGACATCTCTCCCCACACCTGGCTTTTTTCTGAAATGTTAATCTCTAGATTTTAAGAAATAAAGACACGTATATTGACAACTTCCTCTACAGATAGTCCCAGCACATGTGAACTGTTTTGTAAGGTGGGAAGGTGGGATTGTGTGGCCTCAAAAGTCTGCTTTGATTTCACATTGATATGATATCCAATAAAGATTACTGCCCCATGCGTGGTGCCTGCCTCTTGGCACTGCCACTAGGCTCACGCTGGCCCCCTTTGCTGGCCGTGACCTCGCCCTCGGGTGTCCTGCCTGCCATGCAGATGCAGGGGTGGAAAACCACAGACCACAGCCTGTTTTGTAGCTGCTTGATTTCTTTTGGTTTCCACCAGAAAGGCTCCATAGCTCTCAAACCCATGGCCCATTTCTCAGATGCCCACTTTCCATATTCACAATTTGAAATCCTGTATGCTTTGGTTTAGGCATGAGTCTGGTGGATTGTGGTCTTCAGATGGGCAGTGTTACGTCACTGACCTCAGAGCTGTTTTCTGCCCTAGCGAGCCAAGCCCGAGACCTGCTGTCCAGAATGTTGGTGGTGGATCCCGAGAGGCGGATCTCGGTGGACGAGGCCCTGCGCCACCCCTACATCGCCGTCTGGTATGACCCTGCAGAGGCGGAGGCGGTGAGTAGCCACTGCAGGATCTGCGCCCCAGGCCCAAGGACGCTGGTGCTTCCCTGCCTCTGGGGCGCCAGCCTAGAGCCCCAGTGGGGACACTGTGGGCAGGGCACAGGCCAGTCAGAGGGAAGGAAGCTTCCGGAAAGCCCCACATGTGTCTGCTCCGCCCCCTCCCCACTGCTGTTCCAGTCGCATCCCACTCCCGCGTGTGGCAAATCTTGGGGTGGAAGTGGACAAAGAGCCTGAGGCCCCTGGGGGGCCACACGTCTGTGACTCGGCCGGTGGATTCCTAACCCGGTGCTAAACGGGAAGGGTCGGCCGAGGAGCGTGCAGTGGGGCCACGTTAGGGAGCAGCCGTGCTGGAGCTGGGCACCGGGCTTGGGGTTCCAAAGGGAGTAAACGCAAAGCTACGGGGGGCGCGGGGCTCGGGTACGGAGGGGGCGCGGGGGTCGCCGGGCTCGGGGGACGCGGGGCCAGCCGCGGTGGCTCTGTGCCGGCCAGAGCCTTTGAGGTCACAGAATTGACCAGCTCCGCAGCGCTGTGGGGGCTCGTTTTCCCTTAATTTATTTTGGTCCCGGAACTGACGTCCTGCCACACGATGAAGCAGTCTCTCCTAAACTAGCCTGGATGAGCTCGGGCCGCAGGGGACGGCCCCGCGGGCCACGGGTCACGCCGTGTCCTTTAATCCTTAGCCACCGCCCCAGATTTACGACGCGCAGTTGGAGGAGAGAGAGCACGCGCTGGAGGAGTGGAAAGGTGAGGCGGGCTCCATCCTTCTCCGCGTGTTCCCCGTGAGGTTTCCGCAGCGGGCCGCGGGTCTTCCCGCTCCGCGCCGGGAGGCAGATGGTCGCGTAGCGTTGCTTCGTGCGGTTTTGTTGGGCTGTAGTCACAGGAACCCCCAACGTGCACATCCGGGGGCTCGCAGTGTGGTCATGTGGCTGTGGTTCACGGTTTTAGAACATCTCCATTTGTCCAAAAAGAGCACCCTGGATTCCCATACCTCCTCCCCTATTATTTATTTATTATTGTCCTTTTTTTTTACTCACCTGGCCACACCTGGATAAAGGAGCTCGGCCGCAAGCTTTTCGCAGCCCCACGGCCACCCTGTACATGAATCCCTATCGGCTGCGTCCAGGAGAAGCGCACGCTTCCACCATGACCCCCGTTATCGAGCGTAGTCTCAACGCGCGGGCAAGGGAAGCGCTTCTCCCAGGACGGTGCCGGGGCGGGCGGGGGCCAGACTGGGGGGTTTCGGCCTGCCTGCCCCCCGGTTTACCCCGGCGCCACAGCCGAGCGCAGAGCTGGGCCGGGGGCTTGGCACCGGGACCCGCGGCGGGAGGTGGGCCCTGGCCGGGCGAGAGCGCACGGAGTAGGAGCGAGCTGGGGAGCTGGGGGCGCTGCCGCTGGGCACGGGGGACTGGGGTTCACTCCGGGCGCTGCGGGGTGCTGAGCGCTGCGGGTCTCCGGGTCCTGCGGCCCCCTGGTGCCCCCCGCCCCCGCAGGGCTGCCCCTGCTTTGGGCTCGGTTTGCTGCCGCCTTAGCAGCGCCGGAATGCGTGGGCGCGGAGGCGAGGGGCAGTGCCCTAACCGGTGTTTCTGTCCAAGAGCTGATTTACAAAGAAGTGATGGATTGGGAGGAAAGAACCAAGAACGGCGTCACGCGGGAGCAGCCTTCAGGTTAGTGGTCCCTTCCCTGCGGGCGTCTCCAGTACGTGCCTTTTGTTCTTTGTTTTTGTATGTTGGCGGTGGGGTCACGCTCCGTTCTTTTCATGTGAATGTCCCATTTTGCAGCACGGTTTTGTTGAATGTTTTCTTTTCTTTTCTTAGGGGACGGGGAGGGCGTGTTGTGCCTGGGCAGGGAAGGGAACCCAGGCCTCCTGCACGGAGACACCCCTGCCCAGCCACCGAGCCCCCTCGCTCAATTGTTTTTAACATTTTTCTATTGTGAATTATATGTACAGAAAGGCAATACATTTCAAACTACATTGTACCAAGTAGAAATAGAACAGATTTCAGAGTTTGGTATGGGTTACACCTCCACAGTTTTAAGCTTTTATTTCTAGTTGCTCTAAGATCCTGGAGGTTAAAGAAATATCAGTAAGCTCAGTAATGTTTATTTGTTAAATCCTGTCTTCTCTGTTATAACTCCTCTTCCTCCTTTGATCTTTTTCCCACTCTTGAGGGGTATTTGGGCTCTGCCCATTCTAACTTTTTCATGTTGGAAAGGGATAATGTGGAATAGGGGATGGAACTAGCTGATGTTTGGAGAGGCTGGGCCCTCTGGGTTTCAGGACTTCTCTGGATCAGGGACCCATCTGGAGGTTGTAAGTTTCTGGAGAGTTACCCTAGTGCATGGAACCTTTGTAGGATCTTTGTAGTGCCCTAGGTGTTCTTTAGGATTGGCAGGAATGGTGTTGCTGGGGGTTGGCATGCCATGGTAAATCTCGCCCACTTTCTACAAATGGCAGCAGTGTGTTCAGTGCCAGTTTGACCTGCACTGGATTCGGAGCCTCCGTGGGTGAAATGCCTGGCTCTGGCGCTGGTCCTGGGGTGACCATCTCGCCACCATGCCAGACATCACACTTCCTATGTCAGCACTCTCGCTTCGTTCTTGCAACAGCTACTGTTAGCTGCATTTTGCACACGGGTACACTGCGCTGAAAGCCTCTTCTGTGTGCCTGGCTCCTTTCTACCCACCCCAGCCACTTAAAAACACTGCAGGAGACGCACATCGATGTAAAATGAACATGGTTTTCTTTTGAGAAAATGTTCATATAGTTCTCCCTTTTTTTTCCTGCTCCATCCACCTCGTGGGGGAAGCCGGACTAAAACCGTGTGATTTCACAGTCACTGGAGCCTGCAGCATTAGTGACGTTTACATCCTCAGCAGGGGTCCGTTTGCTGACCAGAACCCTTTAGTGATGTTTATTTTCTCACGTCTGCTCTCACTGGGAAACACCTGTGCACATGCATGCACAGCTAGTGTGGCTTGCCCTGCTTGCTGATTCTCACGTCTATATTCAGCATGACGTGTGTGTTAGTATGTCTCGAGAGCTTATAACTTTAGCAGGAATCCAGGTGCTTTTTTCACCTGAGCTCAAATTTAGGATGGCAGACACTCATCTCTGAGAGACTGGGTGCTTACTTCATCTTGGCTCAGACCAGACTAGAATAGAGAGAATAGGAAATATAATTTTATTTGCCTGAAAAGAGTAAAACGTCAGTTTTCTGGACTCCTACAACAAAATAAATTCAACAAGAAGCCACTAAATGTGTTTTGTGGTTTTTTTCTTTTCTTTGGTGTATAGTTCTTATTTCAGAAGTGTTCTGATTGCCACAGGCTTCTTCAGAGGTTAATGCTTTTCCCCTGGACTTGCCTTCATGGTTGTGATTGAAGTGTGTGATGATCTTGGAGCCCTGTGTGGGATTAGGCCTTGTGTGATGCTGATGGTTTTAGGGTAAATTCAGCAATTTCCTTTTCAGGCCCTTCTGAAAGCAGTACGTATTTTTTGAGTCATTAGCCTGATGCGACATAACTGCTGACAGGAAAAGGGAAGGGCCTGGGGAGAGTTGGGTTCTGGGCCCAAGGAGAGACCTGGAAGAAGTGTGAAGCACGTGGCCTTCATGCTAGTGGGTTGGCAGGAAATTGCAAGGGGCCGGGTCCAAAGATGGTCTTCGTCTCGCCGCAGCTGTGTCGAGCCTCAGACTCTATTCCGCTTGGTTTTCTTAGCACAGGTGCAGCAGTAAGCAGCCGAGCCACTCCTTCTCAGTCGTCGTCCATCAATGACCTTTCTTCCATGTCCACCGAGCAAACGCTGGCCTCGGACACAGACAGCAGCCTGGACGCCTCCTCGGGGCCCCCTGACGGCTGCCGATGACGTGCTGTGGGTTGGGGCGCGAGCGGCCGGGTACCCTGGGACCACCGTGCTCTGCAGGGCTCTGCCTCATTCAGCTCGGCGGGGTTGCTGGGCCCCAGGCGCGGCAGGGGGGCTGAGGAAGGAGGGTGCGACCACACTGGTAGAGACTGGTCCAGGGTCATTTCAGGTGAGCAGGTAGAACTGAAGACTTTTTTTTTAAGTCATTTGGTAATAATAGTGGCAATCTCCCACCCCCAGTAACTGCTGGGGCTCACATGCATGCCACCCCAAATGCTTGCTTGTCTTCCCACCGTGCACTTTGGAAATCAGTGTTAAAATGCCAAATAATCCTCCAGGTACTGCTGCTTCTAGAATTGTCTCTTGACCCTCTTCTGTAATTTGATGTCTGTCCGGAAAAAAATAGATTTATGTGTATTAATTGGCCACCAACATATTATCCTATCTTACCCTCTTTGATGGTTTCATTTACTCTATCTTTTGTACTTCAGAACAAAAGGAATATAATCTATTTAATAAATAAAAAGTTGACTTTAATTGTTGATCATGCATATTATCATTGCTGAAACCAAGGCATGTTTGTCCACAGATGGACATTTTATTTTTCCTACATTGTCTTAATCTGGAAGGGTTTGTAAATTCCACTTAACTGCATGATAAAATTTCAGGTTTTGTTCGGTGCTGCCTAAGACACGTTGTATACCTTTAAAATTCTGTCTACCATATCTCTTATTTCTTGGTGTACTGAGCTTCTTACTAACTTAAAAGAAATCCTAGAACTTCCCCTTCTACATCAGGCTCGTGCCACCCATCTCGGGAGCCTGTCGGCAGGGAGGTCGAGGCAGAGTGGGTGCTAACAGCCACTGGGCGCGTTTTCCATGCGCTCGTCTTGAGCCGGAGACTGGACGTGGTCCTTTGCTCACCACACGTCATGGAGGATAACATGTCCGGGTTGGACGTGCCCCGCTTCTCTTTTCCGAAGCAACGGGCTGACCCACTGTCCTTCTGTCGGGAGGAACCGGGCAGGCGTAGCCCCCTGAGTTCGTTCTGGGCCGCAGGGCCGTCCGGACGCCTCATGGGCTCCCGCTCCCCAGGTGGACCACGGACCTGGGGAAGTGCCCCAGAGGGCTCGGAGGGGCACCCTGGGGAGTGCGACGAGCGGCTGGGTGTTTCCTGTTAAAGCTGCTCGCCTGAAACGGACACTTGCGGGGTTTTTGACACATAAGTCTTCATGGTCCCCTCAGGCCCTGCAGGCCGGCAGCTGCTGCGTGACTCCGTGGCCCATTCTGCGGCCTGGGCGCAGAACCCTTTCCCCCTGAGCTCGCTGTGTCACAGACTTGTTTCTTGTCTTTGATCATTTTGGAAGCTTCTCCGTCAGTGTTCTATGGAATGTGTCCTGAGGAGGTGCACGGTTGAGTGTTTATTGTAAGCGTGATCTGAAATATGTGATCTCTCGGCACAGGTGCTGTCTTATTGGTTGGTTTTATCACTGGAAAGTGGAACCTGGGTGAACAAAATTAATACTGAAATAAGAAATAGTTTTATATTGTGTTATTTAGACTCAGCCTACTTCAAAAAAAAAACAAACAAAAAACAGAAATCCTGTCTTGACTTCAAGCAGAAACACCTGTTTTACAGCCTGGGCTCTCTTTGCCTTGGTGGCAGATTGTGTAATTTAAAAGGTTTCACTACAAATATAAACACCCTAAAACGGCCTTCACTCTAACACATGTTCTTTAAAAGGACTTTTACTAAATCTGTCTTTAGAAGGGAACACTGAGAAAGAGGAGCATTTGAACAGTTCCTCTCAGCCTGGATAGGTGGGCGTGCCGAGGACGTGTTAGGTGGAGCTCAGTGTCTGTCCGTCCATCCATCCCCCACCCCCACCCCGTGCATGGCCCGGCAAGCCCCTGAGGGCATGGGCAGGTAGAGCTGAGTGCACCTGGGACGGGCCACAGGCAGGCACCTCCACACACACAGCTCAGCCCGTCCCAGGCACCCCTGAGCCCGGCTGTGCAGGGCTCACCTCGACCCAATACAGGGCGCCCCTGGGTGTGCAGGGCTCGTCTCACCCGTGCTGGGGTTCAGATGGCCACACGGGTGGAGGGGTGGACAAAGCGTGCATGTCTCTTCCATCTTTTCTGTTTTATTCTGGAATGTATGCTGCAACAGCCTCAGGGTAACTGTTTTGGACATGTATTTTTATAAACCAGGTCGTTTATTATTATCCTGGAATTGGAGCCAAGTCTGCTTTGTTGATTGGCTTAATTCTCTCCCCGAAAGGAAGCGACGGCTGGATTTCAGGTTCTGGTTCTGGAGAGCAGAGGTGTCATGGGCTTCGGGGGCGGCTCACTGGGTGGGCCTGCTGTGACCTCAGGCAGCGGGGCTGGCTCTGGCCATGCGTGGGCCCTATGAGCACAGCCCTGCCCCTGCCCCTGCCCCAGCCTCACTCACGCAGCCCAGCAGCACCGCCTCCTGCGTCTTGGGGTAGAATGTCTCATCTGTGTTTTGACTGGTGAAAATCACAGACCGCATTTTAGAGGCGAAGCGTGCAGCGTGCCCTGTTCTCTGTGTCTCCACACCATCTCCCGGTGCAGAGTGAGTGTGGCTCTGGCAGGCGTGGGAGTGTCGGGGTTTCAGACCGAGAGGAAAAAAGCATCTCTCTGCCTGCTCTCTTACCAAAGATGTTCTGTAAATTCCCGAATCAGATAGTTCAGGAACGGTAGCAGTAAATTTTGACTTTGAAAACATGCAAGTACCAGATCAGATATTCAGTGTGTCGATGTATCTGCTCTCCCAGAAGGGTGGCTGCTGGGCCGCTCAGCCCTCCGGGGCTGCGGCCTCAGGTCTGCCCAGCGCCCCTTGTTGCCATGTCCTGAAAGTGTGGGGAGACAGGCCCTCTCTACCCTCAGGAAAGGCTCCCTTCCTCTCAAGTAGATGCACATCCATCTTATTTGTGAAGGGCTCTAGAAAGGAAGACGTTTCTCAGAACTGCATTCTGTCTTGCTGTCTGCCCTCCCCCACTCAGTGTAGACGCTACTAAAATAGTGTGCTGTGTTGGTTTGCTAAAGCCACTGGAGTGCAGCGTACCAGAAACGGAGCGGCTTTTAAAAAGGGAATTTATTAAGTTTCAAGTTTACAGTTCTAAGGCTATAAAATGTCCAAACTAAGGCATCCAGGTAAAGATACCTTGACTCAAGAAAGACCGATGGGTCCAAATGCCTCTGTCGGGCTGGGGAGGCTTGTGGCTGGCATCTGCTGGTCCTTTGGCTTCTGGTTTCAAACAGCTTCCCCAGGGGTGTTTTCCTCCTGCATCTCCAACTCTCTGGGTCTCCACTTGGCTGTAAGTTTTCTCCAAAAATGTTTACCTTTTAAAGGACCCCCGTAAACTAATCAAGGCCCACCTTGAATGGGTGGAGTCACATGTCCATCTAGTCAGAAGTTCCCACCCTAAATCATCGGTCAGGATTAAAATATGGCTTTTGTGGGGTGCACATTAGTTTCAAACCAGTACATTTGCCCACATTCAATGTAGATGGTACTAAAATGCTTGTTTATTCACTGAAATGGTCCATGTGAATTGTTGGTGGTTATTGTTTTTGTTCTTCGGGGGGCTGGGGGCTGGGTTTTAATATTTCAGAATAACTCGGTGATGAGCAACTTCCTGTGCCCCAGGGGTTCTGTGGCTCTCCACGTATGCGTAAGCATGAGGCTGCCTCTGACAAGAAAGCAGTTACGGGATATTTTTTGTTCCTAATCAGAACAACTGGGAGCAAGGTCCGAGCTTGCAGAGGAGGCGGCACAGCAGCGGGGCCCTTTCACAGCTGTGCCCTGCTCTGGCACCCGCCGGCAGCTGGGCAGAGGGATGCTCAAGGCCCTGCGGGTGGCTGCTGGGGCAAGGGGAGTTAACCCACGTGGCCTGGACCCCTTCCCCCGGGAGACTGCGGCCGTGTAGCGGGGCAGCTTGCCTGGCACCGCTTGTCCTCGCAGCTCTTCAGAGGAATGGTGGACTCCCAGCGGCCAGGGCGTGTAGCCCTTTCCTGGCTCTAGTTGCGGAGCTGCAGGTGGGCCCTCCCTTTCCTCCCCCCCAGCAGCCGGTGGGCTCCTCGGTATTCACTCCAAGCCCCGTCCCCAGCCGCCCCCCGCTCACCACCGGTCCACCTCCTGCGCTCTCCCTTGTCCTCTCTCAGCTACCAGCAGTCATGCTGCTTTGTTTTTATCCTATTTTAATCCAGGCTAGAGTTCCAGGGGGAGCTTCAGGTAAGGCTGGGCAGCTCTCCATGTCAAGACTTGATTTCTTGGGTTTTTTTTAAGCAGTAAATTATCACGGTCAAGATGCTGTGAAGGACTAAACATTTGAGGGGCAGCGTCCAGCTGCTCCGGTTCATGCCCAGGTGGCCACAGGCAGGGCTCAGCCTGTCCCGGTTCCCTCCCACGCTGCCTCTGGCACCCAGTCCTGCCTTGGCCGCAGCACTCTGCACTGCCGGCCTCCCACCTGCTCCTCTAAGTTGAAAGCAGGAGAATATGCTCAAGTGCGAGCCATCTGCACGCTGCTCCTCATGCAGTGCTCAGCCTCCTGCACATGTGTCTTTACAGTTTTCTCGGGACCCACACTTTTTTTTGTTGTTTCTTATTTTTATTTTTGTTGTTTTGCCAAAACTCAGTCACACTGTATGTGCTTTTTATAACTTCTGTGCTTCCGCTTTGGGCTCTGACTTTACACGCCCGTCCACTTCCAGGGCCAAGGGCTCCCCAGTGTCCGCAGCGTGCAGGCGTGGATGGCCACACTCAGTGGTAGGCCCGGTAGGATGCGCCCTCCAGCCCCATGCCACGCCCCCAGCCCCATGCCACACCCCCAGCCCCGTGCAGTGACCACCCCCCTGTCCTGGGCCCCATGCAGGTGGGCACATCCCTTCACGAGCACGGTTCTTGGGGGCGCTAATTCAGTGGCCCCCCCAATGATACCACAGGAGTTATTGTCCTACTCCAGGTGTGGGTGGGGTGGGGGTACTAGCCCCAGCGTCCTAGAGGGCAGGGTAAGACCTCAGGCAGTCCCATGTGGTGTAGGACACGACCTCCTGGGGACGTCCGGAAACAAAAGAGGCACAGAGGAAAGCCAGGACAGGGCAGTGGGCTCGCGGAGGGCTGGGGCCACTCGTCCCTGGGACCGTGCCTATTCTGAGCAGACCAGAGGCTGGAAATCCAGGCTGGGCCCTGGCACAGCCCTGCCGCCAGGATGCAGAAAACTCCGGAGACTTTGCTACAGGGCCAGCGTGACAGAGCTGGAGGCTGGGGGTGCGCAGCTGGCCCCAGGAGGTGGCAGGTCCCCAGGTGTGCTGGGACTGGCGGAGGTGCTAGCTGCGTGCAGCGGCCGCCGGCAGGGTGGGTGGAGGTGGCCGAGCAGTCACCAGCAGCGGGCGCTGCGCCCGGCACCCCAGTCCCGCCCCCTGAGTTCAGCAGGCTGGGTGGGACCCTCCAGCCCCTGCTGAAGTGCGCAGGTTGGCAGACATACTCTCTGCTGCTGGCACGTCCCTTGAAGAGTCCTCAGCGGGCCACGTGGGCGTCACGGTGGGCGCCTTAGGGCTGATACCTCTCTCCCAGTCTTACTCCTCTCCCTCAGCTCCCTGGGATCTGCTCCCCAATAAACCACCCTTTTCACCAAGAAGATGTAACAATCATAAATGTTTATGTTCCCAATCAAGACGCTCCAAAGTACATGAGACAGACATTGGCAAAACTGAAGGGAGTGACTGATGTTTCAACAATAATAGTAGGAGACTTCAATACATTACTCTCCTCTACAGACAGAACAGCCAGACAGAGGATCAGTAAGGAAGTAGGGAAGTTAAATAACTTGATAAATGCACCCCAAAGCACAAGGATATACATCCATTCTTCTCTAGTGCTCATGGAACATTCTCCAGGATAAATTATACGCTGGGGCACAAAACAGGTCTTTATAAATTTAAAAACATCAAAATTATTCAAGCATTTTCTCTGATAACAATGTAATAAAATTGGATATCAATAACCACCAAAGAACAAAAACTTTCACAAATATATGGAGATTAAATAACACACTCTTAAAAACAACCAGTGGGTCAAAGAAGAAATGGCTAGAGAAATCAGTAGTTATCTGGATATGAATGAAAACAAGAATACAACATATCAGAACTTATGGAATACAGCAAAGGCTGTGCCGAGAGGGAAATTCATTGCCTTAAATGCCCACATTGGAAAAGAAGAAAGAGCCAAAATTGAGGACTTAACTGCTCACCTGGAAGAACTTGAGAAAGAAGCAAACTAACCCCAAAGCAAATAGAAGAGAAAACAAAGACCCAATGAATCACTCCCATTCGGCTTCCAGGAAGGCTGACAGCCATGCTCTCCTCTTCCTCCTGCCACACCGTGTGGGTCCTTGTGACGGGCGCTGGGAACCCAGCTGGGGTCAGACCTCCACTCAAACATGCACGTGAGCACACAGCACACATGTGCAGCAAACAGATTTCACACACACACGTACATGGTGCCCACACACACGCGTATATGGTGCCCATGTGACACCATGCACACACGTGATGCACATTACAGGTATACACTGCACATGAGGCCATGCACATATGTGCATTGTACACGTGACGCACCACGCACGTACTGCACACATGACACTATGCACATGCACGCACTGTACACGACACCATGCACACACATGTACTACTGCACACATGAAACCATGCACACATGCACTACTGCACACATGACACCATGCACATGCACGCACTGCACACATGACACCATGCACACATGCATGCACTGCACACGTGACACCACGCACACACATGCATGCACTGCACACGTGACACCATGCACACATGCATGCACTGCACACGTGACACCATGCACACACATGCATGCACTGCACACGTGACACCATGCACACACATGCATGCACTGCACATATGACATGCACCATGCACACACATGCCTGTGCACTGCACACACTGTACACACTCGTCCCCTTGCTCTGCCTGCACCCCATTTGGGTGCCCTCCCAGAGAGATGGGCCAGCAAGTGAGTGTGCCTGTGTGAAGCTGTCATGTGCCCGGATAAAGCCATGCTATTTAATCCTGACTCAGTATTGCTGGGTGGGAGTTTGTTGCGTAAGGTGTTTCCATGGAGATATAACCCACGTAGTTGTAGGTGAGATCTTTTGATTACGTGGTTTCCATGGAGCTGTGTCTCCACCCACTCAAGGTGGGTCTTTTACTGGAATCCTTTAAGAGGGAACCATTTTGGAAAAAGCTTCTGGGCTGACACAGGAAGATCTCTGGAGATGCAGAAAGAAAGTGCTCCCGGGGAAGCTATAGACTAGGCTGGAGAGAAAGCCAGCAGAGTCCATGTGCCCTCCCAGCTGAGAGAGAAACCCTCAACATCATTGGCTCTCTCCTGAGTCAAGGTATTTTTCCCTGGATGTCTTGATTTGGACATTTTTATGGCCTTAGAACTGTAAAGTGTAACTTAATAAATTCCGTGTATAAAAGCTGATCTGTTTCTGGTATATCGCATTCCAGCAGCCGTAGAAAACCTAAGCAGCAGGCGAGGCTGGGTCTGTAATGTGGGTCAGCTGGCCCCATCGGCTGAGCGTAGGGTGACATTCTCCCAGGCTCCTCCCATCTAGTAACTCAGAAGAGTTTTCACCAGAACCCAAAGAGGAAGAATTACAGGTGGAGTTAACGAGGTGCACTGGCTGGAGTCCAGGGGTCTGTCCCCGTGCTCAGATTTTACTGGGGTCTGGTTAGCAGCCTGCCTGGGGCCAACCCCATCCTGGGTCACCTGTCTTGGGTGGCGTGTGGGGCTGCACCCAATGCCAGGCGTTACCTGGCCCAGGGGCTGCTTCCTTCCCAGGGGCACCACCAGCCTCGCCCCCCAAACCTCTCCCTGCATCCCCCAGCCTCCCCGCCCCAGTAGGGCACTGTTCTCCCTGGACAGGTCCCCCACCCGTGCCCACCCTGGCTGGACCCGCAGCCACTGCGATCACTTCCTCTCACCCCTCTGCCCCAGAACAGCCCTGGAGTCCACCCCGGCCCGTGTACCCACCCCACTGCTGGCCCACCCTGCCCGTTCTTCAGGTAGTGGGGGCTTGGCCCCCTCAGCGGGCAGGGACCAGCTCTGACAGCCCAGGGCAGGCTTGGGTGGTCCTGGAGCCTGGGTGTGGGGGCACCCACTTGGTCCCAGCCGCTGAGGGCATGCTGGGGACCCCAGGCACAAAGGTCACCTGCCCTCAGAGCCGCTGACAGAGCTGGGCCAAGCCACGCAGGTGGCCTGCTGCCCCCGCGCCTGGCCACCCTCAGGCACCCACCCCACCTCCTGTGAGCTCCCTGTGAGGCCAGAGCTTCGTCTCCCTCATCCACCGATAAGCCACCAGTCTCCCCTCTGGACAGAGAGCCCCAGGGCAGTGTGAGCTCCTGGCATGGCCTGGTGAGGCCAGGTGGGCTGGGGAGGGGTAATGGGGTGTGTGGTGGAGGGGTATTGGGGACTGTTCTCTGGGGGTGTGGGGGAGATGCAATGCTAATGCTGGGCCAGACGTCTCCCAGGACTCGGCCTCAGCACCCACAGCCAGTGTGCTCCCCCAAAGTTGGGATGGCTCCCAGGAGAACTCCCTGCTGGCCTTGAGGCTCCACGGGCAGCTGGGCACCGCCCATGGCAGCACATATTCCAGCCTCAGCACAGATCCGGCCTCCAGAGCAGCCCTGGCCTGGCCCAGCCAGGACACAGGAGCCCCAGATTCACACCTTCTCTCCCCCTGTAAGGGGCCACAGCCCTGCCTCGCCCACCAACATGGGACACAGAGCTGCAGCCACGGGCGTCCAGCCACTCTGCCACGTACAGCTATGACTCCACAGCCCTGTAGACAGCCTGGCCCCAGCCGTTTGCCTGGAGGAAGGTCCCTAAGCCTCTGTTCACAGAGGAGAAGGCGAGAGCAGCCCTGTCTGTACCCCGCTCCAGCCCACCCAGCCCACACTGGCCCTAATGCCTTCCTTGTGCCCCACGCAGATCCTGCTGTCTCCAAGCCTCAGTTTTCCCAGCTGTGTGAGGAATGGGCTGGACTCTTGTTTTCACCTGTCCAGTCGTCTGGAAGCAGCCCTTGGGCATTCTTGGAGCAGCTGCCCCAATCCCTGCCAGCTGTCCCAGGGCTGACTGGCTGCCCCTGCGCCGGCTCCCATGAGGCGCTGCCCAGGCCTGGTCCACACCCCCCAGTCTGCAGAATGGGCCTGAGCTGGGCTGCCCAGAGCTATGTGCAGCAGCCCTGGGCACGCGGGAACCGAGGCAGCGAGCTGGGTGGGAGTGTGTCTGGTGGGTGGGTGGGGCTGTCACCACAGGGCGTGGGAGGTGGGAGGCGGTTCTGGTCAGGAGTCTCAGCGCGTGGATGGAGCTGTTTCTGCAGGCAGCCTCCCTGGGCGAGGTTCGCTTCACCGGTGATGCATTCCTTCTGTTTAGGTCAGCTGGTTGGGGTCTTCAGGTAGGCCCCCACCGAAGCAGAGGAGGATGGCCTGGTGTCCCGGGTGGAACAGACCAGGAGACCTAAGGCCAGGTGGAAGCAGTTCAGGGAGATCACCAGTGCAGGCCCCTCTCCATCCTAAAGGTGAGAAAACCGCACCTTGCCCTGCTCCCGCCCCAGCGCCTCCAGGGTGGTGGTCCAGCCCATGGGCCAGTTCTCGGCCCCCCTTCCCCCACGCAGAGGGCGTGGAGTGGGGGCGCAGCCCTTCCCGCCCCCTTGACGCCCATCTCGTGCGCACTAGACTCAGAGGCACAGACAAAGCAGAGTTGAGTGCCCAGCACAGAAGGCAGGAGGTCGTTGAGAGGTGGAGAGGGGCTGACTCGGGTCTCGCAGGGTGCCCGGGTGTTGCCAGGTAAGGGAGTCAGCCAAGGACAGCTGGGGTGCAGGAGCCACACCCAGGTGACCGCTTTTGCTGCCCGCAGCGGGACAGTTCCAGCCTGTGCGGCCGGGATACAGGGCCGCGGGCCGAGTGCGGCGGGGGCCCTGGACGGGGGTGGGGTGGGGTGGGGAGAGGGCGGGGCGGAGGGCGCGGGTCTCGCCAGTGCTGGGGAGGGCGCTGCGGGCCGGGGCGGGGGCGGGGCAGCGAGCCCGGTTGGGGGCGGCCGGGCGCGGGGGCGAGCGGGCCTGACCCGGGCACAGGTGCGCGCACAGAGAGGTGACAGCGCGCCTGGCGGGCGGGCGCCGTGGAGCCAGGGCTGCGGGGACGGGAGGCGCCCGGCGGGAGGGGCGCGCGCAGGGTCAGCCTGGGCTGCGGTTGCGGGAGACCCGCAGCTCCGCGGCGCACGCACCGCCCCGTTCCACTCGGCGCGAGCAGCCCGCAGCCTCTTGTGTCACGCGGGTGGGAGGCGGTAGGAAAATCCGGTCCAGACCCGGGTGTGGGCGAGCCACCCTCTCGCTGGGCCTCAGTTTCCCCGCCTGTGAACTGGGGACAGCAAGGCTGACCTGCCTGTGAGAAAGGAAAGGGCCTCGTCTGCGGGAAGAGAGTGTTGCGGTCCCTGAAACCCGGTGGAAACACCGTCCTGCGGGACGCGGGGATCTGCGCGCAGTTTCGGGTGGGTGTCCCTTGCCTGTGTGACAGCAGGCACAGGCAGGGGGCCACCTAGCCCACTCCCCTCTGTGATCAGACAGGAGCGGACGCCTGGCCGGGGCCTGCGGAGGGGGTGCCCGGACCCTGCCCACCCCCTGCTTCCCGGGGCTGAGAGGAGATGCCCTGAGCCTCGGGCGTTCACTGCCAGGCTGTGTCCCCATTTCACAGCTGAAGTCAGCGAGGCTTAGAGAGGTGGCAAGACTGGTGAAGGGCTCAGCCCTATGAGGTGGCAAAGCTGGGAGTTCAGTCCAGGTGGAATTGGCTCCAAAAGCCATCCTGGGGCCACTGGCCACGGTGGCCCAGCAGGGGAACCGCCCACTCGGCCACCACATGCTCCTGGCGCCAGAAGGGCTTACATGCTGCGCAAGTGGAGGGAACACCAGGGTCATGTCAGGGGATGGTGAGTAAGTGTTAGGAAGAAAACAAAACAAGGTAGCTGGAGCTGAGGGAGCCTAGGGGACAGAGTCTTACGCTGGGCAGGCACGGTCTCCCCAGCGGTGCCAAGGCTTCGGAATGTGACGGGAAGGAAAAGGGCTGAGGGAACAGCAGGTGCGAAGTCCCTGAGGCCGGCACAGCGCGGTGGGTGGGACGGGCTGAGCGGGGCGGGTGAGGATGACGTGGCGACATTTGAAGTTTCCTCTAGGAGCAGTGTGCCGTCCTGGAGGGTGTTAGGAGTTGGGTATTGGTGAAATGTGGCCGAGACACCTGGGAGGGGAGGTCCGCAGAGCTCAGGAGAGGGAGCAGGGATGCAGAGCCCAGGGAAGAGGCAGCTGGAGCCACTGAGGCAGAGTGGAAGGGGCTTGGACCGAGTGGCAGCAAGGAGATAGAGAGGATTTGTGAGGAGCGCACAAGCTGCTGCCGGGGGTCACCGCCTGGGACCCACACCTTGCCCCAGTGGAAGGATGACCAGCTCTTCCACCAGCTGTGAGCTGCAGGAAGCAGTGGAGCCCATGGGGCTCAAGCAGCATCCCACTCGCTGCTGCGCTCCACAGCCCCATGGGCCATTGGAAGAGGGGCGAGGATAAAATGAGATGCTGGGTATTTGGGTTCTGCCAAGTGTCTGGCCCCCTTCCAGCTGGTCTCTGTGTCTTTCTGAACATGTCCCCGTAGGCCTTTGAGCAGTGTTCCAGTTCTCACTTGTACTTTTTCTTGGCCTAGACCTAGAGTCAGCTCTTTTTCCAAGAAGCCTGGCTTCCTCTCAGGGGGTGATGGGTTTTAGAAACCAGTGTCTTGGTGCTGGATGTGCTCATTGACTCAGTGCTGTTGTAACCTCTAGGCTGTAGACTAGAGATTTTGTCTTAAATAAGAAATCCTCCCTCCCTTCTTCCCGTTGTCTTTCTCTCTTTATTATTATTTTTACTAAATATTAATATATCCATCTCTTCTCTCCCACAGTAAGAGATGTTTCCCCCAAACATCAGCATATGTAATGGTTTGCTTAATCCTAGAATGCACACATTCGAGCTGCTACCCACCAAAGCCACATAGGTCATGCTCAAGATTTACAGTGTGACTATGTTATGAACTTGATATGCCATTATCAAGTTTATTGTCTGTTAGCATTCAATTTGGATATTTTTATTTGGCCTTTGTGATATACCTTTATTTTTTTGAATAGCTAAAACAGTTACATGGTTCAAAGATCAAAACTATGTGAAAAACCATATACTCAAAGAAGTCACCATCTCATCTCTGTCTCTTCTACCTTGGTAACCATTTAAATAGTTTTCTGGTTTATCCTTCCCTTTTCTTTCTGCAAAATAAGCCATTTTTGTGTTATCACAAATGTTAGCTTGTACATCTCCTCTGCACCTTGCATTTTTCAGTTAAAAATATATCCTGACAATTATGTCTTACTGGTTCACAGAGATCTTCCTCATTCTTTTTTACAGCTGCACAGTATTCTGTTGAGTGGCTGAGCCATTATTGTTTATTATGTCCTATGGGTGGGTATTTGGTTTTTTCCCAGGCTTTTAGTATTAAAAATAATTGCAGTAATGGATAACTTTACACCTATGTTTTCTGTTTTTGTGGAGGTGTATCTTTAGAGTAAATTCTATGAATAGGAATAAATGTGTATTCATTTTGCCAGATATTCCTAAATTCTTCTCTTGAGGGGTTGCACCATTTTGCACTCCCACAAGGAATGTATGAGAGTGTATGTTTTCCTACAGTCCTACTGGTCTGAGAGCTGAGAAATACTATTTTAGTGTATTTTTAATTTACCTTTCTATTATGCATGAAAGTGGAGATTTTCCCATAGTTTAATAGTCATTTGTCCATCTTTGTGAATTACCTGTCCAGTTTCCTATTGTAGTTTGTTCATTTTCCTATTGTATTTTGGTCTTTTTTTTCCTTGGAGTTAAAAGTTTGTTTAAAATATATGTGTGAGAGGTTAGCTCTTTATCTTTATTATATTATATTGCATATATTGTATTATATATATATTATATTGCAAATATATTTCCCAACATTTAAAACTCTTTATGACAAGTGTTTGTTGCAGTTGTTTTTTAATCTAGTGAAATCCTGGAGTAATGAAGTTGTAAGCTCTGTGAGAGCAGGGACCATGTCTTTTTTGTTCTTGTACACAGACACTCAATAAAAAACTGTGGACACCCACAAAAAAAACCTCTTTATGGGCTTTGCTGTTTTTGTGTTTGAGTAGTTCAGTTTATCAGATCTTTCATTTGTAGCAGTTATCTTGAATCTTAGTTAGAAAGGCTTTTCCCACCCCCAAATATAACGAATTCCCCCATGTTTTCTTCTAATACATGCTTGAGTTTAAACTTTATATAAATGGCTATTCTCTATCCCAACACCATTTATTAAAAAGTTCATCTTTGGAGGAGGGGCCAAGATGGCGGCTTAGCAATGTGCGCGTTTTAGTTCATCCTCCAGAACAACTACTAAATAACCAGAAACAGTACAGATCAGCTCCCGGAGCCACAGCGTACCCTAGTCTGGACCAGCTGGACAGACTGCAAGTCTCCAGAACCGTGAGTTCCCCAAGCCGCGGCACCCGGTGCCCCTCCCACACAGGCGGCTTCCCAGAGGGAAAGGAAAGAGACTCTAACAGTAGCAGGGACTGAGTCCAACCGAACACCAATTGTGGCATTAATAAACAAATTTTGACTACTAAAAATAGGCCCCCAACTTACGCGAAACTGGTCAAGGCAGAGGTCGCTTATTGGGCTAACCGAAAAAGAGGAAAGGGGACAAAACAGGGGTATTTGTGGCTGTTTCTACGGAGGCTTGGCTGCCTCTGGATTCAGTGGTGGGACTACTCAGGCTGCAACTGCCCCAGGCATAGGCAGAAACAGACTGCTTTCAGGGCTATCTCCCACCTGTACCTTCCCCAGGGGAGGGGTGAAGCCCAACTTAGGTGGAATCCCTCTCTCAAGGAATTCAGACCCCAGGGTTTTGCAATTTGAAACCATTAAAACCACCCTACAACCTCTCCTCTGTCTCCACCATGCCCCCAGCAGGGAGAGCCTTCCAAAGTTAAAGGAGCCACAACATCTTTTGCTGGTGGGACCTGCAGGCAGACAAGTGCCACATACTGGGCAGGATAAGAAAAACAGAGCCCAGAGACTTCACAGGAAAGTCTTTCAACCTGCTGGGTCTCACCCTCAGGGAAAACTGACGCAGGTGACTCATTCCCCCGATAGGAGGCCAGTTTAGTCCTGGAAACCCGGCTGGAGTTTGTAATACCTATGTAGACCCTCCTAAGGGTGGGGAGGGAAAAGGCACCTTATAAGCAGGACAAGACACAACACAACAAGAACTTAAAAATTACCCTCTGTTAAACAAAACTTAAGCTAGAGGCCCAGAAAAAGCTGAACTGAAGGTCAAAGATAGACAACAAACTCATCTAGCAACAAAACCCTAGGTAAGATAAGTGAAAGCAATCTCCAGAATAAACTAATTAAGGTAATTAAATGTCTAGACACCAGCAAAAAATAACAAATCACACCAGGAAAGCTGAAGATATGGTCCAGTCAAAGGAACAAACCAATAGTTCAAATGAGATACAGGAACTGAAACAACTAATTCAGAATATACAAACAGAAATGGAAAACCTCATCAAAAACCAAGTCAATGAATTGAGGGAGGACATGAAGAAGGTAAGGAATGAACAAAAAGAAGAAATGGAAAGTCTGAAAAAACAAATCTCGGAACTTATGGGGATGAATGATACAGTAGAAGAGATGAAAAAAACAATGGAAACCTACAATGGTAGATTTCAAGAGACAGAGGTTAGGATTAGTGAACTGGAGGATGGAACATCTGAAATCCAAAAAGAAACAGAAACTATAGGGAAAAGAATGGAAAAATATGAGCAGGGACTCAGGGAATCGAATGATAATATGAAGCACACAAATATACGTGTTGTGGGTGTCCCAGAAGGAGAAGAGAAGGGAAAAAGAGGAGAAAAACTAATGGAAGAAATTATCACTGAAAATTTCCCAACTCTTAGGAAAGACCTAAAATTACAGATCCAAGAAGTGCAGTGCACCCCAAAGAGAATAGATCCAAATAGATGTTCTCCAAGACACTTACTAGTCAGAATGTCAGAGGTCAAACAGAAAGAGAGGATCTTGAAAGCAGCAAGAGAAAAGCAATCCATCACATACAAGGGAAACCCAACAAGACTATGTGTAGATTTCTCAGCAGAAACCATGGAGGCGAGAAGACAGTGGGATGATATATTTAAATTACTAAAAGAGAAAAACTACCAACCAAGAATTCTATACCCAGCAAAATTGTCCTTCAAAAATGAGGGAGAAATGAAAACATTTTCAGTAAGTCACTGAGAGAATTTGTGACCAAGAGACCAGCTCTGCAAGAAATACTAAAGGGAGCACTAGAGACAGATACGAAATGACAGAAGAGAGAGGTGTGGAGAAGAGTGTAGAAAGAAGAAAAATTAGATATGACATATAGAATACAAAAGGCAAAATGGTAGAGGAAAGTACTACCCAAACAGTAATAACACTAAATGTTAATGGATTGAACTCCCCAATCAAAAGACATATAGACTGGCAGAATGGATTTAAAAACAGGATCCTTCTATATGCTGTCTATAGGAAACACATCTTAGACCCAAAGATAAACATAGGTTGAAAGTGAAAGGTTGGGGAAAGATATTTCATGCAAATAACAACCAGAAAAGAGCAGGAGTAGCTATACTAATATCCAACAAATTAGACTTCAAATGTAAAACAGTTAAAAGAGACAAAGAAGGACACTATGTACTAATAAAAGGAACAATTCAACAAGAAGACATAACAATCATAAATATTTATGCACCGAACCAGAATGCCCCAAAATACGTGAGGCAAACACTGCAAACACTGAAAAGGGAAATAGACACATCTACCATAATAGTTGGAGACTTCAATTCCCCACTCTCATCAATGGACAGGACATCTAGACAGAGGATCAATAAAGAAACAGAGAATTTGAATATTACAATAAATGAGCTAGACTTAACAGACATTTATAGGACGACACCCCACAACAGCAGGATACACCTTTTTCTCAAGTGCTCATGGATCATTCTCAAAGATAGACCATAAGCTGGGTCACAAAGCAAGTCTCAACAAATTTAAAAAGATTGAAATCATACAAAACACTTTCTCAGATCATAAAGGAATGAAGTTGGAAATCAATAATAGGCAGAGTGCCAGAAAATTCACAAATACATGGAAGCTCAACAATACACTCTTAAACAACCAGTGGGTCAAGGAAGAAATTACAAGAGAAATCAGTAAATATCTCGAGGCAAATGAAAATGAAAACACAACATATCAAAACTTATGGGATGCAGCAAAGGCAGTGCTAAGAGGGAAATTTATTGCCCTAAATTCCTATACCAAAAAAGAAGAAAGGGCAAAAATTCGGGAATTAACTGTCCACTTGGAAGAACTGGAGAGAGAACAGCAAACTAACCCCAAAGCAAACAAAAGGAAAGAAATAACAAAGATTAGAGGAGAAATAAATGAAATTGAGAACAGGAAAACAATAGAGAAAATCAATAAAACCAGAAGCTGGTTCTATGAGAAAATCAATAAGATTGATGGGCCCTTAGCAAGATTGACAAAAAGAAGAAAAGAGAGTTCGCAAATAAATAAAATCAGAATGGAAGAGGAGACATAACCACTGACCTCACAGAAATAAAGGAGGTAATAACAGGATACTATGAACAACTTTATGCTAATAAATACAACAATGTAGATGAAATGGACAACTTCCTAGAAAGGCATGAACAACCAACTTTGACTCAAGAAGAAATAGATGACCTCAACAAACCAATCACAAGTAAAGAAATTGAATCAG